>CAJVQA010000746.1:0-30384 GCA_910591915.1 Cetraspora pellucida
CTCTAAATACAAATAAAAGAAAAACTACATTCAAGAATAAAAGCTCAGACATATTTATCTGTAACCTAAATCTACTAAAGTGGTCAAGACTTATCTAGATTTGTAAGTTTAGAATATAGTTATAAGAAATATTGTATTTGATCCAAAGAATAGTTAAGATGTTGATTTTACAGATAGCATAGCCAATAGGTGAACAGGTATTAGAGTTGGAATGTAGTTGGTCAGATAGCCTACATAGACAAGAATAAGTATAATTTTTGCGAT
The DNA here is from genome assembly GCA_910591915.1 of Cetraspora pellucida. NCBI lineage: Eukaryota > Fungi > Glomeromycota > Glomeromycetes > Diversisporales > Gigasporaceae > Cetraspora > Cetraspora pellucida. The sequence goes on from CAJVQA010000746.1 coordinate 265, forward strand.
TAGAGTTTCTTTTGTTATTTTGATTTAATTGAAATGAAGATCTGGTATAAAGTAGTTTAAGTTTTTGTTGTTGTTTCTAGTTAGCAAAGTTTATACAATATGGTTTCCATATTTGTTTGTAAAAAACTTTATTAACTTTAAGCATAATAGCAATAATTGTTTGAGAGACTAGTTTGTATAAAATGTTAAAGTTTTGTACAATCTTAATTAGAGATTTAGAGATAAGTCTTTTGAGTATAATATTAAGATAGTGTTGATTGGTTTGAAAAAGTATAGGATAAAAGGTGTAATAGTTACTGATTTTATAAATAAGTTCTTCTTGTTAGTTTATAGATAAATCAAGGTCTGTGTGATTAATATATTCAGATATGCTAGTTTAGATAATATTGGAAATAAATAATGAGTTTGAGCATATATACCAATAGGTTAGGGAATCAGCAAAATTGCAGTTAAAACAGTTAGTATTGTAAAATGTGTATGGGTAAGTTTTGTGAAAGTGAAAGTAGATAGAAAGTTTATTTAATAAGATTTTAATTTTAAAAGATTTAAGGTAGTTAAGTTTAAAGTTAGTGACATTATGAGTTGGTTTTTGGTTATGATTAAAAAATAACTAAGTTGATCTCCAATCAATTTAAAAAACCAAGGCTTCCTATTTTGTGTTACATTTTTAGAAAAACCATATTGCTAGAATGTAGGCTCTGCAAATATTTTTGATAAAACTTCTAGTTAGATGTTTGATAAAGTGTTGATCCCAAAAAATTATATGATATGAATTATAAATGCTTGTATAGTTAAAGTATAATGTAAATGATGAATTATGTTGTTTTAGTAATGAGTTAGCTAAATTATTAAGGATTTTATTGGAATAGGCTTGTACTTTGTGAAAATTAATCTGGTGGTTATAAGATTTGATAATATTGAGCAGAGTGTGTCATATAGGCCATAAGCTAAATTTGAAAACCTTGTCAAGGTTTGAAAGAGTAATATATATTTTTGAATATTTAGTAATTATAGACTGAGAATCAGTAAAGATATTAATTATTAAGTTGTGAGAGGTAGTTGAAACAGCAGAAAGAATTAACATTAGTTCAGCTTTGTAAGAAGATGGCCAGTAATAGATTTTAGCTGAGAATTTGTTAATTATTTGATTGAAATTATTAACTTGTATCCATTCAATATCCATTGTACATTGGTTTGTACTGATGCTAATTACAAAGCCATCAGTATAGAAGTTAAATATATTTTGTGCTGTATTGGTAAAGGAATATTGTTCAAGTATATGTGTAGCTTCTTCTTGCTTAAAAATTTCTAATATAGAAGAGTCAGAGATATAGATAATAGAGACAAAAGATAGAAATAATAATTGTTTAATTGCAGTTAAATAAATCAGATCAATATTGTTTGCATTAAAGTTGAGAGTATTAGAAGAAACTCTTCCAAGAAATTGGGTAGAAATTATTGATGATATATTAATTGTACAGCAATTTGCAACTCTATAAGAGTTGAGGTAGCAACCTGTACAAGCTAAGTATTGAATTAATGAAAGGGAGTAGTAAGTAGAGAGTTCTATATTAATATTTGTTTTCCAGTATATAATAGAGATTTAGTTGTTATTTTTAAAATATCTGCAAATTTTGCCAATAATAATATCATCATTATTGTATGTTAGTAACCAGGATTTAAGTTTTTTAGAGATGTGTTGAGAATTGTAAGCAAAAAAGTTGTGTTTGGTTTGTTAATATTGTGGAAGTAGTGTTCTAGAGCTGTTGTAAGTTGTTATAGTATTTTCTAATCATGTAAACCAAGATGGCTTATATCCTTTAGATAGCTGTACTAAGCGAAATGAGAGATGATTTCATTGGAGTAGTGTAGTATTATCTGCAGTGCCAAGTTGTTCAAGATACAAGATATTAAGTTTTCTAAGTTGTTTTTTGAAGATAGTATATTGGGAATAAGAGAACATAATTGGTTCAAGTGATTGGAGATTGTATTGTATAGTATTAGATCAAGATATACTATTATTAGCTGTTATAGATATGTTAATGTATATAAAAAGTTAAATAATTTTAAAGTTTAAAGTATATCTGTTAGGTCCATCAATATTAGGTTGGAGATGTTGTAATATATTTGTAGTTGATCAGAGATTATATTGTAATTGTTATAGTTAAATGCATGTAGAAGTTCTTAGTAAATCAGAGTTGTTAATTCATAACATGAAGTTCGATATATGATGTTGAAGCTGAATATTCCTGATATTGTATATATTATATAAAAATGGGTTAAGCATTGTGTTGTTTGGGATAGAATGAGCTAGGTGAGATTTATGTTTGGCTACAGTTAAATATTTGGCTAGAATTTTGTTGCATACAGAATGAGAAAAAACTATATTGTGTATTTAGTATTCTAGAGTAGGAATAATAACTGTGTTGATAATATAAATTATTTGTTTATCTGTGATATTTTTGGTACTAGTAATGTTTATAAGTTGGAATAATTCTTCTTGAATTAATTTAATTTGTGCAGTTTGTTTGTTGTTAAGTGTAAACCAACAGCCAAGAAATTTAAAAGGTTGGTTGGCTGGAATAGATATAAGTGTGAAATTAAAAAATTGTGTAGTAGTTTGGAGTTGATTTAATATAAAAATAGATTTGGAAGAGTTGATTTGAATATTAGCCATTTGGTAAAAGGATGTTGCAGTTTGAAGTGTTTTTTCGAGTTCTAATTTAAATTGGAATATCCAAAGTATATTATCTATGTAGGCTAGAACAGAAGTAGATGTATTAAGGCTTTGAGTTTTAAATAGAAAAAGACTAGTTGGCTATGTTGTAGATAATGTATAACCTTTAAGCTATGATGTGACTTTGTGGATGAGTGGATCATAATATATCTGCCAAAAGAGAGAAGTAATAGTTTCACCTTAGTCTATTTCATTTTTAACTGAATAAAAATTAGTAAAACCAAAGTTTGTAATTACTCTGTTTTGGTGGTCTGTAAGTAGATTAATAAGTATATTAATTAGTTTATATGGCATATTGATATGATTAAGAGCATTTTCAAATAAGTTTAAATTAATTGAATCATAAGCTTTGCTTATGTCCTAAGATATAAGCCAAAGTTTCTTGGAATTGCAACATGCATCTTTGATGATATTGTTAAGTATATGAATAGGGATGGCAGTACTATTGTCTGGAAGAGCAATATAGTTGTAGAGTGAAAGTATTTTAAATTTTGTAAAAATATTGTTTAAGTGATTTGTAAGCAGTTTGGTGTATAGTTTTTTAGTATATTTAAGAAGGCTAATAGGTCTTATATTAGTAAGATTATTATTAAAGATTGGTTTTTTGGAGATTGGAAAGATTCTATTTTCTTTCTATTGTTTTGATATATAGTTTGTAGAGATATATCTATTAAAAAGAGCAGTAATTGCTTGGAAAAATAGTGAGCCTGCATGTTTGAGCATTTCGTAGCTAATGTTTGAAAGGCCATTTAGGATTTATGTCTGGTTTGAGGTTGTATTCATTTTGCCAGTCAGATTCATATATTTGTTAGTTAATATGTCGATATAATGTCCATTGATCAAAGTGTTGTTGGATATAAAGTTTAATATTAGGTGCATCAGTAATAAGATCATTGTCTGTTCTAATGTTATCAAATTTAACAGGATCTTTGTGTCGGTTAAGAATACTATTAATCATTGAGGTAGAATTTGTTTGTAATTTATTACATCTTTTAGTAATATTGTTATCAATTTGTTGTTTAATTTCTTTGATATTTTCTATATTATGAGTATGGTATAATGTTTTCCATTTATTTTTGGCTAAACCTAACCAGTTCATTAATAAATTATGTTTAGCTAGTAGTAATGGAATATTGAAATTATAAGATATATTAATATAGATAATAAGTTGGTTATGATAAGATGGAATAGGTGTTAAGTGTTGAAGTACATGTTTTGTTTGTTGAATAATATTGCCAAGTTTTTTGAGATAATGATGTAATTTTGAAGCTTTTGTAAAGAAAATATGTTGGAAATTTCTGACTATAAATTTTTTGTTAAGAATGTGTTAAAGAGCTGCAGTAATAATACTATTTTAAATTTTATGCTATATAGATTCTAAGGATTTTGAGATTTATATATTGAGTGGTGTTTGATTAGTAGTTAAGTTTAATGTTACTTGGTTTAAAAAAAGTTGCTATTGTTTATTATTCATGTTTTTATATAAAAATGTTCTTCATCAAGTTTTGGTTAAATAACAAGGTTTGCTAGATATGCATAAGAAAAAGACCAATTAGAAATGAGAATTTTGTGGTTACTTTGAGTACAAGTATCAGGGTCTTCAACAGTAAAGAAGTTAAGGTAATGAAGAAGAGGTTGGTTAGTCCAAATATAGTTAATGCTACTACTATATCTGTTGCTTTGCCAAGTAGGTGTAAAGGATTGTGTGTAACTAGCTAAGTTATATAAATTATTATATTGAAGGAAGTGGTGTAGTTTGTATTTAATTGAAGAAGATTGGGTAAGGTAATCAGATGCATTAAAGTTATCTAAGATGATAGGTTGTATGTTTAGAGTAATAGCTTGTTGAATTCATTGAATAATAGTATTCTGTACTGATAGTCTAAGTTGGAAGTTATCACATGATAAATAAATTGAAATTATTCTAAACTTAAAGTCATGTTTAAAGAAAAGGTCCATTGTGATGGCATATCCAGAAAAGAATAAAATTTTGTAAATGTGGCATTTAATAGACTTATGAATCATAATAGCTGTGCCAGCTTTTGGATTATTAGTACAAGACCAGATGTAAGTAAAATGTTTAGATTTTTGTAATTTGGTTATAGGGTTATTTGTAGTGATTTTAGTTTCTGTAATGCTAATAATTTTGAGATTGTTAAAAAGACAAAAGTCTTCTCAGATTTGTTGTTTTAGGTTTTCATTATAGCCTCATACATTATGTGTGCAAATTGATAGTTTAAGTAGTTTGAGGTTTGTTTGTGTTAAATAATTAAAGGAAGGTAAATATAAACTGTGATGTTCTGGAAGTTCTGGTCTTTGGGATAGGTAAGAGATAGAAAAGAACTGATAGTTTGAAGGTGTTGGTATAGAAAAGACTAGTGTTGATGTATTTGATTTTAGTTGGATATTTGGATAGTGCCAAATAGCTTGAACTGATAAGATAAAGTGATTAGATAAGGGTTTGGGTTCAAATAGAAGGTAGACATAAGCTTCACTATGATCATTTTTAATAGAGATAGTTAATATATAGCTATATAAGTTATCAGGTGAGTAGCCAAAATTATGAATATGTTGTAAAAAAGTAATAATCTTTAAAGATGAGAGAGTAGTAGTATGTGGTTGTAAAATAAAAATTTGTTGTAGTAGGTATTAAATTGGATGTTATTGTAATATCAATTAGCTATAGTAGTTTCATTATAGCCATCTAAAATAGTTTCTAATAATTGAGGATAACTATTGTCTAATTCATTATTCTTTATGATTAAGTTAGTATTTAATGTATTATTGTTTATTGGAGAGAATTTAGAAGATATAGGTATAGATGAATAATAGGTATAACCTAATATATATGAGAAAAAATAATCAGATAAGAGTTGAGACACATGTAGTATGTGTATATAGCTTTTACTATAGTCAAGTTTGATTGCTAATCTTAGTGCATAATTAAAATTATTATATTGTATAAAGTTGTATTGATAGATATATGTTAAAAATGAATTGAGTGTTTGTAATTAATTAAGTTAATTAAAGAGAGTGTGGTAACTTAGTGAAGTGAATAAGTTGTCATACCTCCAAGTAGTAGGTTGTGAGTTCAAAACCTACCAATAATGAAATTTGGATAATCATCTATGTAATATATAGACAGTATTACAATAATAACATTCTGTCAATCAGTTGAGATAGGATACCTGTAACTATGGTCATACCAGCATGACTGGCAGGTCTGAAGCATCTGTATAACCTGTTACATAGAGGAATGCCAACCAGTACCAGATGGTGCAAATCTAAAATAAGTCCTTAAGTTATATAAATTTATAAAACTAAGAAGCCAAAGCTCACTTGAAAATTTTAAACAGAGAGGTAATATAGATTTTTGATGGTACTACTGTAAAAGCTAGACCTAGGAAATAGATATCAATGTAAAGGATTCAAGTAGATAAGAACCTCGAGTAAAAGGTATCACCAATCAGGCTGCCAGATTTTGAATTGAAGAAAAAGAATATTGGGCTGGTCTCAATATACCAAGGACAGGTCATAGTCCTTTCAGACTATCTGGATTGGAAGTCTGAGTTTCAAAGCAGGAGTATACTAAAAGTACTAGGAATATGCTGTGAAGTTAATACTGGGGTCTAAATGAACTCTGTAAGGGTAGCCTATGTTAGTGTTCTAAAAGTGAATAGATAGTTAACAATAAGAGGCCTTCTGCATCTTACTGGCAGGTAACATATTCAAAAATATGTAATGGCCTGAGAACCAGTACAAAAAGAGTAGGTAACCATACTGCTCAGACAGTATACCAGTTAGATATATATAGAGAGTAAGTCAGGGATTCCAATATAACAGGGCAGATTATTAGAGGATTTAAATAAATAATCTCCTAGTAGGTTATAGATATAGCATCTAGTGTAAAACTTTAAAGCAGACTACTTAAATAGGCAACCAAAAGTTGCATGCATGACTAGCTGTACTTTTATCTTTGTAAAAATAGTTGTAATAGCTAATCTGATATAAAGTCAATAAAGTATCACCACAAGTATAACTTTAATAATAATAAAAAAAAAAAAAAAGTTAATTAAAGAATATATATATTTTTAAATTAATATAAAATATAATTATAACTAAGTTTTGAATAATTTAATTTGATTCTAAACTGGCTCAAGCTGGCTTAAATAACTTAGCTCAAAAGCTAGCTTGAGCTGACTTAAATTTAAGCTATTCTTATTCTTATCTGATTGGTCAAGTTTAAGCTGATTATAATGCATAATTGTAATTAGTATTACATCAGATGCCAAAAGAAGTTTTTATATTGTGAGCCCTAGAATTGGTACCACAACTATTACATTATACATAACATATGATCAATCATTACATTTAGGTTCTTTTATCTATTTAAGTAATTTGTTATATAAAAAGTAAGAGAAATCTTACTTTTCTTATTTTTATTACTTTGGTTAATTTAAGTAGATCAATAATATATATAACATTTGGTTTTTCTTTATAATAGTAGAAATAAGAGTTTTAATAATGATATAGTGTAAATAGTTAATATAGAGAAAATTAACTTTGAATATAAATAATATGTTTATTATAAATAAAGGGCTTCTCGCACAATGAGAAAAGTAATAAAAAAGATATTCTTAAATAAATACATTTGCAATATATAAAATTTAGTATCTAATCTATACTAAAAGTGAAACTATAACCTAATTCAAACTAATAAACTATCATTAAACTCATTATTATTAACTATCATTCATTTGAAACTAATAAAACTACACTTTGATCTTTTATCTAAATTATATGCCCAAGCCATTAACACAAAAAAAGAACTTCAATCATGATTTAATATATTGTAACCTTAGGTTAAGAAAGTAAAAAGAAGATAAAAGAAGACAAGAGTTAATAAAGAATAGGTTAAAGAAAAGATTTAAAAAAGAAGAGCAATATTTATCTATAGAAGAATCTATTAGCCAAATCTAATACATTTGTTTTGACTTAGCTACTGTAGGTTATATAAGAATTGGAAAGAATTAGTGACAGACTCACTAATTTATTAAATAACAATATAATTATTATTATATAGCATCATCCTTTTGAATATACTTTTTTTAACAAGACATTTATAAGTCCATTCAATTTCACTATAATCTTAGACATGTTTTTTGATATATACTTTTTTTTACTACTTTGCAATAAACCTAGAACAACTACTAAAGTTATTAATTAATGGAGTACTTATATTAATATATAAAGGCTAAACATTTTATATAGTATTATAATCAAAGATACAAATATTCATTTTTTAAAATTGCTTATTTTCTAAAAATTTTTATAAAAAACTATTTTCTAAGCTTTAACAAAAAATTTTTCTTGCTTGGTTATAAATAATATTTTAAAATTTTTTTACCTATTATCATAGTCAGAAAACTGCAACTTGGTCATTTCAAAAGGCTTACTTGGAGTCAATGAAGGCTAGTAGAATAAGTCATATAATTAAAAACTTAAACGAATAACAATTTTTATAGAGAACCTGATTTATGTTATTTTGTTACTATAAGATAAGTATAAATATAGTTGTTATTTTTTATGTTAACTTTGTTCTAAAATTAAAGAAAGAATAATACAGATAACCCTCATTTATATCAACTTATTTGAGCTAATTTTAAATCATGTTAATAGTGATATTAATGAGAAATTATATTAAAATTGATATATATAAAGTATTTTAATATATAAAAATTTTTCTTGTAACTTAGATTGATATTAACAGAGTTGACATTAACAAGAGTTACCTGTATTTATATATATAACACTGCATTTTAACCTTATAACTATTATATTTAGCATATGTAAAGTATATTTAATTGCTTTTTTTATTTTTTTATTTTTTTATTTAATAATAAATATAAATTAAAAATCTATAGCCTAACAACTAAAGTGAACACAAGAGAGAAAAACATGTAAAAGTGAAACAAGTTGAAGAGCTATAGCTCAGCAACTAAGATAGTCATATGAACAAGAAATATATAAAAGTAAATCAAATTAAAGAGTTTTAGCTTAGCAACAAAGATAAGCATGTAAATGAGAAACTTATAAAAGTAAATCAAGTTCTAGAGTAATTGCTTAGTATAAAAGAAAAAAACATAAATAAATAAAGAAAACATTGAATATACCAAATAAAAGATCTATTTTACAACAAGCTAGAAGAGCAAATAAACAAAAAAAAAAATATATATTAATAATGTTTGACATAATCTTGGACAAATAGACTTAGTTTATATTTACTATAAAGCTTTTTATTTGTTGAATAAATGTTTTTTTGCCTTTTCAGTAACAAACCCAAAGTTTAAAAAATGTTGTAAACAAGGCAAAGTTATTCTTTTCACACTTTAAGACTCTTCTCCATTTTTGTGACAGCTTTTTGAAGACCAAGACCAACAAAGCAAAAAGTTTTATTCAAATATTTGCCAGTATAATGTAGCATACATATTTACATCATTAGATGTTACTATCAATAAATCCATTTTGAGTGGTTGAGCTTCATATTGTTTTCATACTTATAGTAAATTGTTCTACTTATCAGAATTCCTTCTTCCTAATTCAGCCTTGTATGCAGATTATTTTTAACTTTATATTTATAATCCAGGTTTTATACACCAAATAAGGATAGGAAGAAATAATAATTTGTGTATTCAAACAATATAAAAAATTCAACAAATTCTTTGAGAAAATTATTTGTTTTATTCTAAATACTTTCAAGCTCATAAAATACTTTATCAAGCCTATAACAATGATGTTTCTGAAACAAATTTATTGATTAATCTTTATTTTAATATAATGATAGACAGACATTATTACAATTTTTTTATTTCAAATGAAGTAGCTGTTATTTTACCTGATAATGGTTCAGTTTTTGAGAGAATGCATAATATTATACTTCATTTACATGAAGGTTAACTTAATCACATTTATAAAGGCAATCTGGCATATTTACCATTATACTATATACTTTTCTTCCTATATGGTAAGCTTGGATAGTACTCAAAATTGTGTCAAGTTATAGTAAACATACATGAACAATATATTAAAGATTAAAGCAATGCTTTAAACTTTATACAAATAGACTTCTACTTATTTTGTTTTTTTTGCAACATGCAGAGTTTTCAACTATTCTTCAGAATAGAAAATTATTGCAAGAATTTATAATGAACATTTGGGTAGCTACTGAACAAAATTGCCTAAGATACTTGTATAAAAACTAGGACATACTAAGAGCAGATATATATTAAAGGCTTACTAATGCAGTAGAAAATATAGTAAATGATGCAATAAATTTGGCCAATCTTGAACATTATATAATTCTATCTTCAATGCATATTGGAAGCTCACATCATCTGTTCAAAAATTTTCAAAATTCTATGTTAATAACATGTTTTTATTATTATTCTGATATCTTTGGAACTATGATAGTAAATCCTAATTGGCCAGAAATTATTAATAAATTGCTATCTGGTTAGACATCTGCAGATAGACCTAATTTAGTAGCATGTGTATTTGAGCTAAAGCATCACACTCTTCTTCATGATATTAAGAATAATAATGTTTTTAAAAAGGTAACAGCATACATGTATACAATCAAATTTCAAAAATATAGACTTCTACATATATATTTTTTACTTTTTCTTTATAGTAATTATAAAATAAAAAAGCCAACTGATATTGATTGTATTGTAAGCTCTAAATTTCTCTGCTGAGATACTAATCTATTACTCTTTAACTTCATATTATACTGTATAGTTCATAGGCTTTGTAATATATATAATCCTAAGACTTTATGTATAGAAAACAGAAAATATCAAAAAAAATATTCTAAAAGTTTTAATAATATAACTTTAATGGATTTAGATAGTTATTTTTTTTATACCAGAAGGAATGATGAGCATACATTTAATGCTAGTAGCAAAATCATTGACAATAGAGATATTGTACTATACAATTCTTTTCTTAGTTGAAAATTTAATTGCTATATAAATATTGAAGTTTGTGTGTTAGTAAAAGTATATGTTTTATTTAAATAACTAGCTCAAATTAAACTAATTTATTTTTTTATTATTATTATATATTATATATAAAGTTATTTATTTCTTCTTTTGTGTTTTTGTTTTTGTTTTCTAATTTTAACTAACTTAAACTATTAATATTACAGTTTTTTTTATAGTTTTTTTTTTAATTTAATTTGTTTTATCTTTAATTATTATTTTTGATTTTTTTTTTAAAAAAATTTGATGTTTAATTTATTATTATTTTTTACATATTTATTATTTCTTACATATTATTTTTTATTCTTAATTTTTATTTTATATTATAAATTTTATTGCATATATATATACTACTTACACTTTTACTTTTTCAAGTTTATTAAATTATAATTGTAGATCACAGTTATTTTATTTAGAAGCTAAATACTTAATATTATATATTTTAAGTAAAAAATTTTTACTGTCCAAAAACTTTATACTAATTTTTTTTATTTTTTGATTCAAACTATATTGTAGTTATTGTTGTATCCTATTTTTGATTTTTATAGTAAAATTATATACTGTATTAAAAACAAGAGTTTTTTAATATTCTTTTTGTTTTACTTTTTTTTAATTATTTTTTGTTGTAATTATTTTTATTTTTTAAATTATTTATTTATTACTTTATTTATTTTTTTTTAATTTATTCTATTTTTTAATTTTTAATAATTATTATTTTTTTTTAGTTTGCTCAATCTATATTAATCATGATGTAATTTAATATATTTTATTTCTTCATTTACTAATTCAATATGCAGGCAATTAAATATATATATAAGTATATTTATAAGAGTCATGACTGAACTATCATATAATTTGAACATGAGCCAGATAAGATTAAATAATATCTTAACACTAGATACATAAGTGTATCAGAAGCAGCATGGCATCTGTTTAGAATGTGTTTATATGAAGAAGTACTGAACATTGTGAGGTTTGCATTACATTTTTCAGAAATGCATCAAGTTGTTTTTGATTTTGAAGATAAAGCTACAAAGATTCTTTCTCATGCAGACTGTAAAAAGACAACATTAACTGAATTTTTCAAGACTTGCATGTTTGTAGAATCAGTATGAAGATATACATATCTTGAATTTTTATAACATTTTGTATGAAATATTACAAGTAAGAAGTAAACAATTCAGAAAAGAGGTTTTGTTATTGGTAGAATATATTTTGCAAGTCCATTAGCTAGAGAATAGTTTTATCTTTAACTTCTGCTTACTGTTATTCATAGCTCACAGTTATTTAATTACTTAAGAGTAGTTAATGATATTTAGTATTTAATGTTCAAAAGTGCATGTATAGTACTTAGTTTTTTAGAAAATGATAAAGAATAGAACCAATACTTAGAAAAAGCTTCTGTTATATGCAGCAGCTTACAATTAAGAACACTTTTTGCAATTATTTTTACCCAATGTATACTAACATATCTAGAAAAATTATGGCTAAATTTTTGTACTAAAATATATGATGATCTCTATTATTGTTTGTGCCAAGTTTATTTTATTGAAAAACCTACTAATAAGCAGGTATATAATTATAGACCTTTTCTCATAAATGAAATCTTACATAGTTTGAATCATTCACTTGCTATATGTTCTTCAATGCTGTTTTGGGTACACAACTGGAAGCTTTCATATAAAAATCATCTTATTGCTAAATTGTTGGCATGTAATATTGAAGAACTTTGAGTTTTAGTTAAAAATTACAGCCTGCAACTAAATAGTGAACAAAATGCTGCTTACCACAGTATTCTTAGCTCAGTAAATAATAGACTTGGTAAATTATTTTTTCTTAATAATGCTGCTGGAACTGAAAAAACATATGTTTACAATACTCTTGTCATAAAAATTTATAGCAAAGGCAAAATTGTAATTTGCATGACCTTCTCAAGTATTGCTACTCTATTACTTACTGATGAATGTACAGCTTATTTAACATTTAAGATTCTTATTGAGATTAATGAAAACTCTTTCTGTTCAATCAATAAGAATTCAGATCATGCTAAACTGTTTTGGCAAACTGCACTTATTATTTGGGATGAAGTACCTTTATAATAGCATAATTGTCCTAAAGCTGTTAATTGAATACTTTGTGATATTTGTAATAATAATTGATTATTTAAAGGAATCACTGTTGTATTTAGTAGTGATTTTTGTCAAATTTTGCTAATTGTTATTAAAGGATTATGAGAACAAATAGTTGTTGCTTCTCTAAGGTAATTGTATTTATAACAATATATAAAAATTCTTATACTATAAAAAAATATGCATTTAGAAACTGAATCTAAAGAAAATAAGCTTTTTGCAAGTTGGTTTATAGAGGTAATATTGAGATACTTAAGTATATATGCTGTTAGTAAGAATGGAATTTAAGTGGAGTCTGATTTTTTTAATAAAAGTAAAATTTTATAATAAACTAATTTTATATAAACTAGCATTCTAATTTAAAAAAAATTTCCAAACTACTAAATACTATTCTTACAAACAACATATATATATATGTTTTTATTTTAATTTTCTTAGATTGAAAATATAACAAGTTTATTTGAGTTGCAAAATACAGTTTTATTTTCTAAACATATGAAAGTTGGCACTGGTATGCAATTTTTTATTAATACAGTATATCCTAATATAAAACTTGAAATACCAAGTAATAAATACTTAAGAGATCAAATGATTTTGTCTGCTCACAATAAAGATGTTTAAAATATAAATTGTGCAGTTCTTAATAGTTTCTTTGAAGATAAGTGAATATATTTGAGTGCTAATGATTTTATAGTAAAAAAAAGAGCTGACAATAACAATGTATATACTATTAAATACTTAAACATCCTTAATTCTTTAGGAATATCACATTCTAGACTTGATCTCAAAATCAGATATCCAATTATATTTTTTTGCAACCTAGCACTTTATAAGAGCTTTTGTAATAGTTTATACTTAGCAATAACCCATTTTACAGATTATATTATTAAGACATGTTTACTTAATAGAAATTGTGTTAGAAAATTAGTTTTTATTTCTCATATTATTTTGATATTATCAAATAACTTGCTATTCATATTTAAACATAGACAGTTTTCTGTTCATATTGCTTTTGCTATTACTAAAAATAAAGCACAAGGACAATTGCTAACACATGTTGAAGTTGATCTTCAAACAAAGGTTTTTCACATAGTCAGCTTTACATATCTCTTTCTTAATACATTTCTTTCTATTTAATTTATATTTTTTTGCCATCTAATTCTAATAAGTGTAACATCATAAATATTATTTATCCTAAAAAATTGTTGCTGGTTTAATTTGTTTAAAAGTGATAATGTAGTTATGTATTAACATAGTGCCCTTAGAATAAATCTCTAAATTACAAAAATATTAATAGTTAATAGTAGCATAATAGCTTTATAATTTGATTAAATTTTATCATAATGTTTTAATATTAACTAAAGTTGCTTACTTATATAATATTACAATAATTATTGTTAATTACATCAATATTATTATATATAATATAATTTTTATTATAAATTTATTGTAATGCTAAAAGTTGGTATTAAAAACATAATTAAATTAGTAGTTATAGAATAACAATTAAAGTTAAATTAAAAGTAAAATAAGATTTTTTTAGATGCTGAATATTTTACCTAATACATTTGGTCTTGGCTCTTTAAACAGTTGTAAGGTATAGCAACTAAAGTATTAATCACCAGTAGCATAATTTAATAATGCTATATTATAAATGTTTTTTTTCTTTTAAAAAGTAAAATACTGTTAATACTAATTGTATTTGTATTGGTTTGTTATATATTAAAGTTGCAAGGTTTTATTGTATTACTAATTAATGACTAATTTTTTTTAGAATAAAATCAATTAGATTGTAAGTAACTAGACATATTGACTATAGTTTATATATGCAATTGTTTGAGTTGTTAATAAAGTGTATATTTCTGTCTGCTCTAGACTAAATTATTAAAAGATGACAAGAGTTAAAAACATGTTTATAATTTTTTGAGCAACCTAGAACAATCTGATACAATATATTTTTTTAAAGTCATCTTAATAGTAAATTAAGTAAATGTAAATAAATATTAACAATCTTAAATAGTGTATCAGTTACTCTACAATTGTGTACATTATGTAATCTATGAGTCAGCTAAGTTGATAAGAGGTGGTTGTGAATATTTATAATTATAGGTATTATAATATAATAAAAACAAAAAATTAGTAAGAAATGATTTTATTTTGATCATAAACAACAAATCTTCTCTTTATAGAACTTGAAGTCTTTATTATATATTTTCTTTTACTTAGGCCATATTATACACTTTATTCTTAATATAGCACTTATATTTTTTATCTAATATATACTACTTATAATGTATATACTAATTATACTAATAATAATATTTTGATTATTATAATTATATTCTTTATTTTACTGATTCTTCTTATTATACTGATGCTTTAAATTGGAGCAACGTGACAGGTTATATGCTAGTAATAAATATAATATATAAAATACAATAATAAATATAAAACTACTAATATTATTATATACTATACTATGCTAAAAATCTATTTTGTAATAATGTTAATACAAATTGCAGATTCAGAAGACTTAAAATAAAATATTCAAGTAAAATGTTAGATATGTTAATTGGTAAAGAATTTTTAAATAAACTTCTTAAATAGATAATATAAAAAAGTTATATATGTAATCAATAAAAATCAAAAACCAAAAAGGTTATCTTAATAAAAAAAATTTAATAAAAATTTTATTATTTATTTATTTTATATTTTATTTATTATTTTATTATAATTTATTTATTTTATTCTAATTTAGCAATTTGTATATATTTATTGTTATTTTGTTTTTATATTATTTTGTATAATGCAAACAAATCTATATACAAAATCAAGTAACAATTTTTTATAATTATTGTTTTTTAAAAAATTTTTTTAAAATTTTTACTTATTTTTATAACTATTTTGCTAATATTGCAACATATCTTGTTTTTAGATTTGTTTGATTACTATTTTTTTTATTTGAAATATTTCTTATTACTGGCAAAAAATATAGTTTTTTTTAACCAATTTTTGTATTTAAATGATTGTTAAAGAAAATATTTATACTTATATTACTTTAATATTATATAGATATTATTAAATAAATATAATATATATAGTTTTAATATAAATAAAAGCATATAATATAATTAGTAATATAAAACTAAAAATAATGATAAAATAGTTGTAATAACTAAAAAATAAGATTATTATTTAATAATTTGTATTAATAAAGAATAAATTTCTTGAAAAATAAATATATACAATATATAAAATAGAATTACTTAATTATTATATTAAAAATAATAGCATTTAGCAAAGGCATTAATAAATAATTAAAAATATAATTTCTTTTTTTTTTGATATTAAGGTGAAATATAATTTTTACTCAAATACATAATTAAATCTAATTAATAAAAAATAATTAAAATTAACCAATCAAGTGAATGTCTTCCTATGAGTAGCTACCTAGTAATATTAAACCCGGGTACCATTACTATGCTAATAACTATATAATAAAAAAATAATAATGTAAAAGTAACTTTTAATATCAAACTGATTAATTTTATTTAATGGTTATAGTATTACGTATTATAATACTTTGCCTTAACTCTTCTCATGAAACCTATTGGCATTATGATTTAGAACTTCAAATTATTAGCCTATATTATAATCAGATTTCTTTATTAGTTGAGATTACAAAAAATAAGGTTTTACAGATAAAAAATGGGTTAAGTTGTTGAGTTTGATTGATTTATTATAACTACGAGTTAAACATTCAAACCTCTCATCTAACTTCCGAATTACTTCGTGGATTACCGAATTATTGTGACAGTTTATAAAACAAGGTACATACGTATATTCATTGAATTTTTTTAGTATCAAGCTTTGCCAATTCGTTGCAAATCCATTTTTGTATTTGCAAAACGTTACTCTAATATGTCTTTCATATCGTGTAACATTCCTGTCTATCACCCAATCAAATTTAAGACTCCCTATGCTGGTTAATAATTTTTGATCATCTTTACTTTCACCATTTTAATAACTTGTGCACGTGATACGAGAAACTTTAATCAAGAAAACCAATACACTAACTTTGTGCTACATACTGGTATCAACAGAATCGCTTTTAAGACAAGTTGGTGAACCGAATGGATGTCAAACGTGAAGATAAAGTTAAGTTTTTAAAGTACAATCTAGCGAAATTTTAAACCATATTAAAGTTCTATTATAAACAATATAAAAAATTCGTGTAACAGTATTTTTCAATAGGAATAAACAATGAGCTTCACCCGGCATCTAGAACTTATATATGGTTGATTATTTTTACATAGTGAATATAGACGTTCTCTTGAAGCTAGAAATAGTTTTTACAATTTTTTTTTTATTAGTGAAACGTTTCGTTCTCAAAAAGTATTTTAAACCATATAAACAAGTTACCCGAGCAATTGATTTGCATCAGCAAATCATACGAATGTTTTCCTATATTATAAGGAGTGCATTTAGGGGGTTCAAGAATAAATTAATTGTTGGAGAAAACAAATTGAATATTTATTAAAATTAACATTTTGATAAAGGCGACATATGTCGTCCTACGGTTTTTATATGCCAAGAGATTAAAAAAGTAAAACAATTAGCGTTTATTCCCAGTTTTGGAAGTTGGTGTAGAATGTAATGTTTCTGTATATGTTCCGCGTCATTTTTTCAATTTGCCAATTATTAATTGACGTGTGTCGTTCGTAAATTAAAAGATAAGCATGTCATTTTAAAATCGGTACGCAATCACCAATTAATAAAAAAAGCGAATTTTTTTTTTTAAAAAAAAAAAAAATTTAAAAAAAAATCAAAAATTAAAAAATAAAACAAAATAAAATAAAAAATAATCAAAGTGAAAAATTACATTTCCTAAATGCTAAAATACAACTAAATTTATATATATTAAACGAATACATCCAAAGATTCATGTATATTTTAATAACATACTGTAATTAATAAGTTTTGCATTTTCACTTGTGCCGCAATCTGCTTTTCAACAACAACAGGAATCTGGGCTTATGATTCGTAATGCTTATTAAGAATCTATGTAATTAATAATGATTTTTTTTGCTTTTAATTAGAGATTGTACTCGGGTAAACATTTTTATTATATTGTTATAATAAATTACTCGGATAACCTGGGAATTTAATAATACCCGAGTAGAAATTTTCTTGACGGGTACAATCTCTATTTTTAATACTTTCTAAAGTGCTTGGCCATCTTGAGTTGAGAGTTTTTTTCTTGGCCTTCGTGTTCAGTCGTTTGATGTGCAGCACAAATGTAACAAACTTTTGTTTCCAAATTAGTCCTATCTTGCTTATGTGCCGTGCCAATACAAAAAATTTAAAAGTATTAACCACCCAATCTTGGAATGTCGGGTTGCACTGAAGTTCAAAATCTTTATTATGCTTAGGCACTCATTATAAAGACTTCTATTCGTCAAACTTCACTTGTTTTTCCTTTCGTTAATGAAGGTCTCTATCACGAGTCACGAAACCAAAGCCTCGCAAATCACATATATTGAAAAAAAAATATATATAATACGCAGTGATAAAAGATAAAAAAAGAAGCATGTGACGGGAAAACTACTACACAAATTTATTATCTTTATTATAAATATAAACGTAATCATTTTTATCCATCTTTATCGTCAATTATCAATGATCTATTACATTAATCTCCCCGAGTAATTTTTCAATCGGTAATTGACAGATTGAAAAATGACGTAGAACATATACGTACACGGATGAACCGAATCAGCCACTATAGTGAAGGATTTTTTCTAAATGATAGATTCGTTATTTAAAATTATAGATTCATTACAGTATATAGTCAAACCTCTCTATAATCGCAAGAATGCTTTAAAAATTTATGTGATTGTAAGAAAATGTGACTATAGAGGGGTAGCTATAGAGAGGCCTGACTGTATATCGAAACCTGATATATCGACCCAGCTACAAAGCTTCATTATATCGAAGTTAGAATTTTAGTAGATAACAATAACAGACAATTTATCAAAATTTTTAAAATTCAATAAATAAAGTAAAGATTTAACATTACCCTAAAGCCCTAGAATAAACAAGATAATTACATAGTTAATCATTAGTCGCATAATTCAGGGGTTCCTATGATGCGTAATTAAATTTAATTAATTTAATTGCGTATCGGTCATTTTAATCAGAGGCTGAATCTGTATCTAACACGGATGTATAAAATTTAACACACATAAATTTGTTACATTAGTTTATTTTTCCGATTTATAATTCAGCATACGTAGTAAAAAAATACTTTTTAAAAAATGGAAATTCTATTTTGACCCCACCTAAAATTTAGGGTTAGTACGGGGCGTTAATGTCGGCCGGTGTCAACATAATTTCGGCCCGTACTAACCCTAAATTTTAGATGGGGTCAAAATAGAATTTCGATACTTATTTTTTTTTAGCATAATAAATTTCACAAATCAAATCGTGTTACTTTTATGTAAATATTTTGTAGTTTAAAATTTTGTAACATTAAAATTTTCTTTATTGGGTGTTGAATGATTTGGACTATTAATTATTAATTTTTTCATGGATCAGTTTAAAAAATTTTGTTTAGCTTGTGAAGTATAAACACTTGAAAATTTGTGTTTGATATTGATATGCAAATGTTTGAAAAAACAAATCTAAGCTACGAAATCTAAATTTTTTTTTAAATATGAGGTGCAAAAAAAAAAAAAAATAAACAAACAGTAAACTATTTGTACTAAAATATATATATACATATATATATAAATAATTGATAATTTGTTACAACTTAAATAAATAACAGCAAATTAAGTAGAATTTTCATAATTTGGCCATTGCCCACTTGCAGGGCATTTGACGGCGCGCCAAGCTATGTTGAGAACCCCTTGTTTAAGTTGACCAAGTTGGGCGAAAGCACCAGGAGTTAAATCGATGCAACCCGGGGCACAGCCTGCACATTTATCGATAATTTTGACGATAATTGATTTCTTTGAATCGTTATTTCTGACCTCAAGACATTGGTAGCACATATCAAGAGTCGACATTGGTAGTGCTGCAATAAGGTCAGTTGATTTGGCATTGTAGGGCTTAAGGCCGTTACGTCCGTAGCAAGCAGCATTATCGAGCTGATCAGCCTCGTAGAATGTTGATTTGACATTTGATTCGCTTTCGTTTTTGACCGTGGTGATAGTTGTGTTTTTTGATGAGGCTTCTGTTGTTACACTAGTGCCTGGTTTATTAGGTAGTTTTGTCGCTGCCGGGGCTTTTTTTCTGTCTGCACCATCATCAGCCAAGGGATTTGATGTGTCAGTCGACAAGCTTGGGGTATTTGGAGCATTTAAGCCAGGATTGCTACTTTGGGGTTGGTTTTCTTGGGGTGGATAAGTTTGGGGAGTTTTATCTTGGGACAGATTAGGTTGGGGAGTGTTAACTTGGGGCGGATTAGTTTGGGGAGTGTTATCTTGGGTCTTTGGGGAATTTGCGTCAGGAGCAGAAGGAGCAGGTGTATCAACTGTTGTAGTTTCTGGAACAACTGGTGGTGCTGAACCTTCATCACGCTGACTAAGTTTTGGTTTAGAAGCCACTGCTATACCTTTTGTCCAACCATCATCATCACTATTATCATTACTTTCAGAATTGTTATCTCTTTTAATTAACGGTGCATTAACTGGAAGGAGTTCAGCTCGACCAGAATTCCAACCTTTATCATCTTTGTTATGATTATTAGCCTTGTTATTATTATTAGCTTTGTTATTAATAACTTTGTGTTTTCTTTTAAATAATGAATTACCATGATGGGGTTGAGAATGAGGTGCTGCTGAAGATAAAGCAACAACAGCAAGGAGAAGATTCAATGAAAGAAAAATTGAAAAGGATTTCATGTTTGAATGTGTAAGAAAATTTTTGTCCTGCGGTTTAGTAGATTGTCTCCAATTATATAGAGACCTTAATAGAGGTTTAGAACCTTTGAAACGGCTCGGGAAGTAGATGGAAAACTAGGAAAGAATATTTGACTTTTTTTTTAAAGTCAAATAAAGGAAAGGGTATGATTAAAATTTCGGTATAGATGTGGTTAGCCGTAAAGGGAGAAAGGATTGAAAATTTTTTAGTTGCTTGCAAAAGCAGCAACGAGGGGTCTTTAAGTCTTTTTTTAAAGTTAAGAACTAAGATATTAAGCCAAGACTCATTTAGAAATCGGATTTTCGTTTAAAAATCATTTATTCTCTTTGTCACATGCTCGTGGTTTTATTTGTTGGACCAATTATGTCGGTAGAAACTATAATATTGAGAATTACAGGCATATTTGCGTCAGACAAATTTATTGCGATCGAATTATTTGCATTATCTGTCTTCATTTCACCTGCACATAATTTATTCGCGAAGACACTATAATTTCATTCTTTAGGGTTATTGGAAACTGACTAATGATCTGTTAGAATCATGCTGATCCAGACAGGTTTATGCATATTGCATTCATATATTTATTTATGTAACTCTTAAAATTTTTTATGAAGGCATTTTACGATTTCATTAATGCAAATAATACATAATATCCAACGATAGTGTTCTTTATTGGTATAATCTTTTTTTAGGAGTTTTAATATAATTCGTGAGACAAGATGTAAACAAAAATGCAAGTAATCGTTCAATCACGTTTGATTGTTTGACAATTTTTTTCAGTTCTCGGTTTCGCTACCGTTATTGAATTTGTGAAATTGATACCCCTTTTGTTAATTTATCATTGCATGAGTGTAATTCTGTAATTGCTACCTTAACATCACGTTACTTTTTTTTTCAGGTGATGATCATATGTTATTTATATTGTGTCACCCAGGAAAATTATGATCAAATTTTGATAAAGATTGGGAAAATCATATGACAAATGATCTACATTCATGTACATGTTACGTATAAAAAATTGAGCATACATATATTTTATATATATGCTAAACTTGTTATTGTTTAGATTGTTGAAAATTGTTTAAATTATTAATTAAAATTATTAAAAAAATTATGTATTAAAAATTATTAAAAAAAATGTTTATGAAGAATTGTTCCATTTCAAGAGTAGTTTGATTTTGGATCCTGTCGATGTCGATACGCATAATCTGCATGTATATTACATGCATGCAGACTTTTCGAATTAATTAAACACTAAACAAAGATAATGTTATTATATTTAAAACAACGTCCTTTATATTTTTTTCTATCAAGTTACACTCGCTATGCACCTTACTTGTGAATAGGGATGCTATCGGCTCAGTCGACTCTATTCATCAATCAGTTTTTTATAATAGTAAATATACAAGTCGGGTTAAGCCGTTAGCATCCCTATTCGAGAATAGATTAGTGTAATTACAAATTTCAATTTTTTAATCATAGATAGCCGTTAGTACAATAATCAATTATATCATAATTCTACCACGAAGCCTGATTTGTTTGTCAATAAAAATTTTCAATTCTTTTTTTTCGTTGTTGCCATATTTTTTTTTCTAAAAAGTAAACACCAAACTATCAATTTCAAGCACCAATATCAATTCATGGCTAACAAGTCTTATTCTTACATTTTAGTTAAAAATAATTAGAATAAATGCTATATGAAAATTTGACAGTGAAAAATTCTTGATAATTGATAATTATCTTTTTTTTCTTTTCGTCTTTAATCGGTTGTTTTTATCCTTTTATGTAAAATTTGACCTCGAAATCTAATTAATATATGTTTCAAGAGAACAAACAAATAATGCATCATCACGTATATATACATACATACATACGTACTTTCTCCACAAAAAAATACAAAATCCTAATCACAAGTAAGGTTTCGTCACAGTTTGTTAACTTAAAAGACTTTTTAGCAAATTGTAAATAGTTAAATATTTATAACAAATAGACAATCCGATTATTTCTTTGTATTCATTATAGATTTGTCATGGTGAATTTTAGCTATGCATACGAAAAGTAGGGTTAATCATATCGTGAAAGAACAAGTATATATGGTGCATATAATACGCATTGCAATTGTGATGACAATCTTTAGCATTGGTTATCAACAAATCTGCAAAAGTTTATATATAATCACCAAATTCCGATAAGTCTGTTTGTATTAGATCCAAGGTAGAGTGCCATTTTGTCCACAATCATTTCACCGAAAATATTCACCAGTTATATTTTACAGTTGTTTTCATAATTAAACTAAAAAAAAATTGATATCTCTGATCTTGTACTAAAATCATAAAATTTTTAAAAAATTATGTCACCGTCTTTGGAATAACGTTCTGAAGATATCAACATAGTTTCTGAAGAATTTTATGATTCTTAGGACAAGACCGATGGGATCTTGCAAATAACGAATTTTCAGTTTGTCCCAAACAGCCGTAAAGTATAAATAAGGCTATAAGGAAAATTTATTAGTAAAATAATTTTTAGTAGTGTTAAAAAATCATGCCAGGAATACTAAATGATCCGGTAAAATATTGGTCATAAGTATCCTGACATGTTTCAATAAATTAAGATTGGATTTTTAATGAGTTTAAATAAATTTCATGGACTCGTAGCCTTCATTTAAACACAAGATCATTGTTGCTCTTATTCTTAAAGCATATGGACCAGATAGGAATTTTAGTCTAATTTTCAAGATAGGTTTATAATAAAAAAATCTATAACGATAATTTGCTACATGTGCTAATATCCAATAAAATTGTGAACATTTAAATAACTCGATTTCGTATATTTGAGGTCTAAAATTTCTTGCATATTGCGTAGTAAAGTATTACAATATTTTTTTTTACAAGCAGTAATATATGTTTAATGTTTCTGATATTTGTTCAATAATATAATTTGAATCTTGGTTCAATATTAAATTGGACATCAAACATAACCAGTGTTTATGATCTTATAATTTGTTATAAATTATAAAATTTACTATATATTATATTATAATACTGTATTTTTATAAAAAAATGTTTAATAGAATAAATATTGATTATCAGCTATAGAAGTAATTGATATTAATTAGAAAAATTGATGATAGTTATTATTGGTAGCTAATTAATCTACAATTGATTAAAAAATATTCAAAAAAAATTTTTTTATTAAATTAGTCTTTTTTAGAGTTGGGTTTTTTATTCAGTATTAGAAATTATAGAAACTCATAATCAAAGCCTCAATGAAGCCTCCTTTACATTAGAGAATACAATTAACTACACATACATTTTTGGTATCTAATTTAAGTAGTTCATCTATGGTTTTACACTAGTTGTTATATCTGCAATACAACTACAAATATTATCTATTTAAGTATTTTGTATTGCAATCCTTACTGTGTCACTAAAACATTTCTAATACACATGTCAGTTAAGAAGTTCTAGATGCTTATCTGTATTATTAAGACATTATTTTTTATTTTATATAATGCATTCTCAAAGACATTATTACTGAAGTTTTTTATATTATATATATAACTAACCTAGTTTTATGCAATATGTTATAGCAAGATTAATATTTGCAATTACAAATATTCTATTAAACTGTTATATTATATTATTTCTTTTTTTTTGAATATTAAGGTGACCTCTTTGGTCTTTTGAATTTTATTAACAACTTTTTTGGTAATAAAATTCTATAAACTAATACAAAAGAGTGTACAATTAGTTACACATATAACTTTTCTATATTATCTATTTAAGGAGTTTGCCTGAAGATTTTTTACTAATTACTATACCTAACACTCCTGCTTAGGTGTTTTACTTTAAACCCTTTGAACTTGCAATCTGTATTAATATTACTGAGTTATACTCAGATGTTCAGATCATTATTTCAACTTTAAGACTATTTTATTCTCAAAATAAACCTTCTAGAGTTTTTTGTATATATTTTACAACTGACCTAGGTATCTTTATAGCAGAACCAACACTTGCAATCAGAGTTATATTATTTAACCATTATATTCTTATAGAGTTTACTTGAATTCTAGCATCTATTTTACAGTATAACCTTAATACTTTAGTATATATCTACTTTTTACCTGACTTTTTACTAAATTTTCAATCCAAATAGCCTATATAAAACTATAACTAGTTCATTAGTATATTAGATTAGTTCAATATTCTTTTTCTCTAGTTTGTTCTGGTGATCTGATTAGTGGTACCTTTAAGACTTCCAACTTGAAAGTTCTTGTCTATTTAGCTACTATAACTAGGTATTATGATCTTGGTATCTGTTTCTTCAAACTAGCTTTTACAGTAGAATTATCAAAGATCTGATTATCTTTCTACTTAGGTTTTTTTAAATGGACTTCTTATTATCCAATTTTAATAAATTTATATAGTTATAAGAACTTATCTATTGTTTGCATTATCTGATTTATTAATTTGCATTTCTTTATATAACAAGTTACATAGATGCTTCATAATCTGTCAATTATGTTAATATGATAAGTATCCTAATTCAATCATTAGTAACAGTTGCTATAATACAAATATTATATAGATAATTATTCAAATATTTACTATTGATAGAATTTGAATACCTAACCTACTACTTAGAAGTTGACAATTTGATCATTTCACTAAATTATTATATCTTTTTAATAATTAATTAGTAATAACTTGTAAAATAAAAAATTATAAAGAATTTTAAAAAAATCTTATTTGATATTTTCTAATTTAATAATAATTTAACTAATAGTTTATAGATAGTATATTAATTCATTTAATTCTAGTTAAGTAATTTTTTTTAGAATTTAGAATTTATATTTGTTTTTTATATTAATATTATAGTATATTAGTAGTAGTAAAAAATATAATACTAAAATATAAAAATATATTTTTGTTATAGCTTGCTATATATGTTTTTAATTTAATAAAACTAATTCTTTATTACAACCTATTCTTGTGTTTATTGTTTCTCTTATTATTTTAATTTTAGCTACTTTAGATTATATTTCTAGTTTTTATATATTTTAGTATAATTTTTTTGAACTACTTAGTAGTTACTCCTTTAAGCAATATTTTACAAATTAGATACAGAAATATTGGTACTATTTTAACTAAAAGATACTAAATATTAATATTATTTTTTTGACTTAAGAACTTATATATACAATTCTTATTTAACTAGAATCTTCTATAATATCTACAGATTAAATGAATAAATAAAGAATGAATAATAGATAAATAATAAAAAAAAAATCTGCCATTATTCTACCCTATATCCACCAAATAATGGCAGCATAATAGCAGTATAATAGCAAAATAATAGTAAAATAACAGGAAATTTGTTAATATGAGTAATATAATAGCAAAATAATAGAACAGTTCTATTATTTTACTTTTAGTCTTTGTAACTAAAAGTAAAATAATAGAACTGTTCTATTATTTTGCTATTATATTACTATTATATTACTTATATTGACAAACTTCTTGTTATTTTACTATTATTCTGCTATTATGCTGCTGTTATGCTATCATTATTTGGTAAATATAGAGTAGAATAATGGCAGATTTTTTCTGTTATTTACTTATTATTCACTCTTTATTTATTTATTCAACCTGTGATCATTAGTAAACATAGTACTTATTCTTTACAATTAAATCTTCTTTTAGAAATTTTTTTATCTAGATTTGTATATATATTTGAATTTGTTTTATAAAGTTTTATATTTAATTATTTGGTTTTTTAAGTTTATAAAACTAAAACTTAGTTTTGTCTTTGTCTTTTTTGAACTGTTTTTTTTTGTTTTTTATTTTTATTTATTTATTTATATAATATCAAGTAAAAAAATAAGGATATATGAATATATCAATTAAATATAAATATATAACTAAAATATTATTTCTAAGCTACACTATTGTTATTATATATTATGATATCTAATGTAATATTATTCTTTAGTTTTTTTGTTATTAGTTGAGTTAATTGACATGAACTTAACTACAAAAAGTGTAAAAAAGATCCTTAAAATTATTTTAATTAGCAAAAACAGATATATATAATGAAGTTTTGAAAAAGAGTTTTAAAAATAAAAGGATCAATATCAGTATTAAAAGTAAAAATAGTATTATTAAGATTAAAGAATTAAGAAGTAGATAATCTAATATTGTTTTTTCTTTTAGTAGAGGTTGTAATTCCTTATAATAATTTCTATTTATATTGTTTGGTATTATAGATTTGCTAGATAGTAGAGTTGAATCAGATAAGTAATGAGTTAAATAAGAAAATAAGTAAATTGTTAGTAAGTTTTTTTAAAATAAGTTAAAGTTGATTGTATTAGTTAAGAGTTATTGTACTCTAAATAAGTAAAGTATTATGTTATATGTATTAAGATTAAGAAAAGAGTTTTGTATAGTAAAAATTTGTATTATTGTATTGGGTAAGGTTTTTGTAATGTTTAAAGAATTTAAAACATTTGAAATTTCATTAGTAAGAGTATTTTGTAGATTGTAAAAGTGAAGTGAGCATTGAAATAAGTGTTTAATGTTTTTATATTAATTACAATATAAGCAATTTGAAGTTAAATTAGAAGAGGATAATAGGTATTTTGATTTAATATTGTTGATAAATTATTAAGAAGTATTTTGTTTCTAATAAAATATAGTTTGAGATTAAAGTTTTAAAAGTTAATTTTTTTTTTAAATATTAAGATGAGTACTTGCAACTTAGAATTTTATTGATAGTATATTTGGTTAATAGTTACATTATAATTACAAGAAGCAATCATAGAAAGAGTGTACAACTAGCCTTTATATAACTTTAGTTATTGTCTAATTTAAATAGTTTGTCCAAAGGTTCTACACTAGCTGCCATACTTGAACCTGCTTATAGGTTTCCTATTTAACTATTCTAGTTTCTATATTCACTCATCTGTCTCTGCTTATTAATAATCCTGGCTAATGCTAATAAAAATATAGCATGGTCACTAAGTCTTTAAAGCAGTTCACTCATATAGAATACTTTTGACCTTGTACTAAACCTTCTAGAATCTTTTGTATTCTATTCTTATAGCTAACCTAATATTACTATGACCAAGACTAACACTTGCAGTTAGGGCATACTATTAAATCACTATGTTCTTGTAAAGTTTATTTTAACTCTAGTACTGACTTTATAACATATTTCTACTACTTTGGTATTCAATTCAAGTTCTACTAAGCTGCTATTCCAGATAGTTTGAAAAGATAGGCTATAATTATATCTCTGATTTATATATTCTCTAACATGTACACTTTTTCTCTAAAATTTAGAAATTCTGACAACCTAGTTGGTTTATTTTGATCTTTTTCAAAACTAGCATATTTGCCTAGTTTCACAAGTTCTAGCTTCATTTCATTGGTTTAGTCTTTACAGTAGCACTATTAAAAGTTTGGGTTATCTCTTTACTCAGATTTTTCAAGTGGGCTTCTATTTTTCTACTTGGTTTTTGTAATTTATATAATCTAAGAACTTATCATAGATTTATACTGCTCATTAGTTTGTGTTCCTTTATACAATATTGTACAAATGTTTAGACATTCAATCATTTTAGTATAATATGGATTACAGATATCTAATCTCAACTAATTATAAAAGACAGTTAACTATAAAAAATTGCAAATTTTTACTATTACTAAGATTTGAACTTTAGACCTGTCACTTGAAAGTTGACAATCTATTCACTTCACTAGATTATCACATTCTATTTTAAAGGTTGATAATTGTAGTTAATAATAGAATATTTATAGTCAGAAGGTTCTGTAATAGTTTGAGTTGAAGAAGTTTGTTAAATGTTTGAATTAAGATTAGGGTTTTGCAAAATTTATATAGTTTGTATATAATTAGAATTTCTTTTTAAAAGAAAAAGATAGATAGATAGAAGTAATTATAGTTAAATTTTAATTTAGTTTTGTTAGCATCTTGTTTAGCTAAAGAATTAGTTATATTATATAAAGTATTTTTTGAATATGATTTAACTTTGTATATAATATAATTGATGTTTTTAAATTTGATTAAATAATTTAATATAAATATAATATTTTAATTATTTTGTTTGGTTTGTAAATTGTAGTAATAAGGTAATAAGTTTGTAAGCATTTGAATGGTAGATAAGCTGTTAAGATAAATATAAATTTGATAATTAACAGATAGAATAAGAAATAGAGAAATAAGTACTGCTAATTCAGCTTATATTGAGTTTGATGCATAAATTATAGAAGCATTAAATTTGATCTGTGTATCTTTTTAAAGATTTAAGCAATGTCTGTAAAGATATTATTTGTTTGTAAATTAAGTATAGAGTTATTTGTATAAAAGTTTAAATTAGTTTGTTCTAGAAATAGAATTTTTTTGTAAAAATCAATAAGTTGATTTTGATAAATAGAATTGGGTATTGTGTTTTGTATTAAAAGAATTTCTGAAGAAGGTAATGAAAAAGAGAATAAGAGTTGTAAAACTGGTTTGTATAGCTCTGAGTAAATATTTTAAAGTGCTTAGATTTCTTGATTGTTAATATTAAGCTTGAAGTATTGTTTTTTTTATGTTTTATATTTTAAGTTAATAGTATGTTTGTAATTTGTTTAAAGTATTGTAGATGTAAGAAAAATGCAAATTGTGTTAAATGTTGAATTAATGATTTGGTAGTTTTAACAAAGTAATAATAAGTTGAATTTATTTGTTATTTTGTCTATATACTAGTTAAAGATAAAATATAAATTGTCTATATATTTTTGAGATTATTAAATTAAGATGTAATGAGATTAAATATATTTAAAAATAGATTTATTGATAGAAGTTAAATGTTAGACCAAATGTGCAGTATAGAAAAAGTAAATATTTGGTTTAAAGTATTTTAAACCAACTTGAAACAGGACTTCAAAAAGATTTGAGAGTTCTGAGATATATGTTTTTTTAAAGAAGTAGGTTTTAATTATCAGCTGTAAGAAGTTGTTTAAGAAAAAGAATTTTATTGTTTTTGAGACTTAAAATTATTGAATTACTTACGCGGAAGACTGGGTTAATGACGGTCAGGCCCAACGTACTGGGAAGACTACAGTATCTTTCACAGCTGTGCGAGCCGAGCTTAAAACGGTGAGCGACCTTGCAGAAACATCTTCTTACTCCTTGGATTCCAACTCTTCATTTAACTCCAAGGACCTTCCCTGCTATAATATCTTTCTTATCAATCATAATCTTCCAACTCTACCACCTAAACAAACAC
>CAJVQA010000747.1:0-30382 GCA_910591915.1 Cetraspora pellucida
ATATATAAATAGCAAAATTTCAAATAAAATAAAATAAATTTATAATAAAAATTATTTTATAATTTTTGAAATATTTTGAAATTTTTAAAACTTTTTAAATTATTTCAAAATTTTTTATAAATTTTAAATTTTTATATTGATATTTTTTTTTTATCTTTTATTATTTTTTATTTGTATTTAATATATAATCAATTAAATAAAGTTAATACAAATTAAAAATAATTAAATTTGCTTAGTTAATAATCAAATAAAAAAATCAATTAATATATTAAAATATAAATATATAAATAGCAAAATTTCAAATAAAATAAAATAAATTTATAATAAAAATTATTTTATAATTTTTGAAATATTTTAAAATTATTTTAAAATTTTTTAATTATATTAAAAATCATTCATATATTTTAAAATATTTAAAATTATTTCAATATTTTTAAAATATTTCAAATTTTTCTAAATATTTTTAATTATTTTTGAATTATGTTTTCATTTTTTTTAGTTTTACTATTTTTTAAAATTTTGTAAAATAGTCAAAATTTTTTAAAATTTTGTAAAATAGTCAAAATTTTTTAAAATTATTTTGTTTCTTTTGCAATATTGTAAAATTATTTTATTTTGAAATAATTTCATATCAATTGCAGTTATTTTGAAAGATTTTTGATATCCAAAAATTTTCACAATATTTGCATATTTATTCTGCTAATGCTATAACAAAGCAACCAAAAAGAATTAGGATAACTATAAGCAAAATCTTGATAAGCAACTGGAAAAAAAATTTTGAGCCAAGATTTAAAGAAGTTTTTACAAGTAAATAAAAACATTAGAAATGAGGAAAATATAAATAAATAGTAAAACATAATTAGCAATAACATTATTACAATAGTATACAAATGTCTTCTAAAAAAGAAAATAGCAAATACAGCATCCAACAAAAGAAAGAAAACAAAAAAAGTGCAATTGGAGAAAACACTCATCCAGCTAGAAAGATGGTTAAATATTGAAAGAAAAAACATCAAACTAGGTTACTTAGAAGACTATATAAAAAACCTAAATAAAGAAATCATTTTTATTAATTAACAACATAGAATATATATAGATCTGATACAGAGAAATTGGTCTTATAAACTTATTGAGAATTTAAAAGATTGGTAAAAGATATTTCAAGCAAGAAAGGCCAGTGAATTAGATAATCAAAGAAGAAAAAAAATCAAAAAAAATATAAAAAAATGATGCCAAATGATTGATAAAAAGCAAGACAAAATGTTAATAAGTTTATTAAATAAACTATCAAAAAAAATTAAATTTAATAAACTAATAGAAGAGATAAAGGGATGAAGAAAACTATTTATAAAATTAATAGAAGGTTTGAAAAAAACAAAAGAACACTATCAAAACTAGTTTAGATTAAGACATTTTAACCAAAAAATCTGTAAAGAATAATAGTCAGAGATATATAAACCAAAAAAAAAACAATAAAAGAAAAATAGTACCAAGATTTAAAACAAAATATTACAGAAGAAGAATAAAACAAATGCTAATAGGCCTTAAAAAGAAAACAGCACCAGGAATTTCAGATATACATATACTCTAATTCAAGTAGCAGAATCTAATTCTCAGAAAATCTTCAGAAATTTTGCAAAAATTTGTATCAAAATAGGCAAAATCCTAGACAAATGAAAGATTTTACAAATATACCCAATCTCTAAAAAAATAAACTGGCATTACAATTTAGATAATGTTAGACCAATAGCACTTTTAGAAACTTTTCAAAAATGTATAACAAAAATTCTGACCAAAAGATTAACAAAGGTTTTCTGTAAAAAGAATATACTTAAAAGGCCAAATTTTGCAGAACTGCTAAAAAAATCAACTGAGAAGCCAATGTATATTATAAATGTATTAATAAAAAATACCAAAGAGAACAACAATGAGCTATAGTTAGTTCTGCAAGATATAAAAAAGCTTTTAATTTAGTATTGCTAATTACTTTAAAAAAAGCAAAAAAAAAAATTAAGTTGTTGGGAAAAATAATTTTAATGATATTAAATTTATTTTAAGGCAGACAATCTAAAATAATTATACACTAAAAACACATAGAGGCATTTGTAATTAATAATGAAATTGAACAAAAGAAGGTACTTTCACTACTAATATAAAGAGTATTATATGATCTATTACTGGAAAAAGTACAGAATAATGTAGATCTAGATATATAACAGTAGTGTCAATTTTAAACAACAACAAGCTAAACTACACAACAGAGATAAAATTATATTAAGCAGTAATAGCATTTGCAGATGATACAACATGAATAGCAAGTAATAAAAAGCAAATAAAGTATATACTACAAATTGCTAAAGATTTATTTAAACTAAATAATATTCAAATAAATGAAAAGAAATCAAAACTTATTATAATGAATCCAAATGAACT
The DNA here is from genome assembly GCA_910591915.1 of Cetraspora pellucida. Taxonomy (NCBI): domain Eukaryota; kingdom Fungi; phylum Glomeromycota; class Glomeromycetes; order Diversisporales; family Gigasporaceae; genus Cetraspora; species Cetraspora pellucida. Next base: position 2,434 of record CAJVQA010000747.1, read on the forward strand.
AAAAGAAAATAGAAGGGTTGACTGAGTAATGAATAGATTTTTGAGAAAGAAAAAATTAAAATAACAAGATTTTTAGAAATTTTGCTTAATAATAAACTTAATGAAGGCTAAGTGAAAACAAGAGCCAAAGAATTAGTGTATTCAACAGCAAGGTTGCTTAACACCACAAAGATAACAGGTGCTCAAATATCATATATAAACAATATATATATAATGCCAAAGTTGGTATATATGCTTCAAGTATTAAGGCTTTTGAAAAGAGCAATAAATACTATACAAGGACCTATAATAGGAGTAGCTAAAACAAGTTGGAAATTGCAAGAACAGTAAGCAATAGTGTAATTATTTATAGAAATCTAAGCAACTGCAATGTGTTATAGGATCAATTGCTAATTAAACAAATTACAAGTCTGCATGCATAAATTAATTTAGCAGATTCTGAAAAAAAACTAACAAGGATTAAAAGTAATTAGGAGTTGTTGCTTTTAGGTACAACAGAAATAAACTAACAGAAAAACTCAATAAAAGTATGCAACAGCTTATAGAAAAACAATTTAGTATGTCAGTTGATTCTTAAAGCTAAAGAATTATAAATAACATTCAATTTTAATATAAGTATAAAAAGAACAGATAAAAAATTAAAAATTGCAAATATATTGAAAGCCAAGTTTATGTTACAAGTAGCCTTAGTACTAAGAAAACTCAATATATCCTCAGTAAACTAATTTATCAATAAAGAAGACAATAGAATGATTTTATAGTAGCAGCTCAAACTACTAAGGAAAAAATTGAATAAAGAAAGACTAGCAAGATAGTTTAAAAGAATTAAAAAAACTATACTAGAAGATAAGAGCAGTAGACAACTCAAATTAGAATTTATATTATCAGAAGAGAATTAAGAGATATTACTACAGACAACCTTAGACAGGTGCTCAAATGATAATAAAAAAAAAAAATAGATTGTACTAAAGTCACTATGAAGGAAAAAAGAAAAAAACCTAATAATTAGAAAAATAGTTGTGAATACACCTAAAAAGGTGTTTACAGAATATTGGAAAACAAAACTGCAAGAAAAGAAAATAGGTCAGTTTTTGAAAAAATGTAATGGTTGCAACTTAGATCAAATTAGAAAACAGAAAAGTTTTAAAAAGTAGAGTAATAGAGAAAATATCTAAGACTCTCTTTTAAGACTTATTAGTAAGAAAAAAGTACCCAAACTTGAAGTAGAGCAAAAAATAATAAGAGGACTGAAACACAATAAGTCAATCAAACCAAGCAAACATAAAAGTTCAGTTAAAGAAATAGTATGTAAAGATTTAGACATAGAGCTTATAAAAAAAACAATGAATTAGTCAAGTACTTAAAGAAGAGCTAGTTTATAAAAATCAAAGAAACAAACTAAAAAATAATAAAAAGTTGATTTTTTATACAGATGAATTATTCAAAAAAACATTGACAAAAAACTTAATAGAGAGTGATTACATGGAAGTAGAATGAGTGCAAGTAGATAGTAAAGAAAAAAAAGTAATTAATGAAAGTACAATTGGTGCACAAAATTGGTCTTTATTAACAAAAGCAGAATTGCTTGTAATTTGGTATATGTTACTAATAATACCAAGAAAGAAAAAAGTCAAAATTTATACTGACAGTACAGCAGCAATAGCAGGCCTTGATAAAAGAAAAAAATTAAAGTCAAGCAGATATTGGATTAAAGAAAAGAACTATAATCTTAAGAGAAGTATACTAGAGTTGCTTAGTTTAAAGAAAATAAAATTAAACTTGGTTAAAATAAAAGAATATAGTTGTAACAAATGAAATGATAGAGGCAGATAAATTAGCAAAAGAGAAGGGTAAAATAAATAATTTTGATAGAATAATAGAAGTACCATCTTTAAATTCAAATGTTTTGCTTTGCTCAAAGAATTTAGTAATCAAAAGCCCAACAAAAAAGTTTATCAAAAACATACTAGAACTTAATATTGAAGCAAAATAAAGATTTACATCATCAATTTAAAAAACAGAATCAAATTTAGAAAAAGAAGAACATAACTAGTCAACACTATGGCAAAGCATTAAAGGTCAAAGTAAAACAAAATATATAAGTATGAAGAAGAACAGAAAATTAGCAACATTACTTAAATACATAAATAAAAAGCTATCTGTACTCAAAATCTTGGCACAAAGATGATCAGATTTATACAAAAATGCATTTTGTATACTATGTAATAAAAATTATGAAGAGGATCAAAACCATCTAGCAACATGCAGTAAATATGAAAAAGAATGTGATAGTACAGAAAGTATGGTAATTTACTTGGCATAAACAGTACTTGCAAAAAAAACTCAGAGGAAGATAAATAAAGAAGAACTTAAAAAGCTTTTATGGTAAATTTCAAAAAAAGAAAGATTAGCAAGCAGATCCAAAATCATCAAAGAGTTAATACAAGAAAAAGCCAAGATGGTACAAGATATTATATAATTTTTAAAAGAAACCAAAAATTTCATAATTGTGTTTACAAATATAGCATGAAATAGGTTTTTTGAAAATATATAAAAAAAACATTGTAATATTGTTGCTAATTAGAAAAAATTAATAAGAATTAATACTATAATTAAAAAGAAAGAAAATAACAAAAAACAAAACCTTGGACCTTTAGGGTCAATAGCATAGCAGTTATGCTCTAAAATCACAAATTGCAAGGTTGCTAGTTCAAATCCTAGTGATAGCAATTGTAAAGATATATTTTTAAAATAGGGAACTGCAATACTGCAATACCAGGGACCCAGGACATCATCAAATAGACTTATTTCTAGAAATGGCAAGTAACCTGCAATTGAGAAGCCACCTAGTGATAAACATGAGTTAGAACCTGATTTGGAATAATTGAAGTCATGAGATGTAATGTGAGGCTGAAAGTCTGACAATAAGAGATATATATGAACTTATGGTAATAGCTAGTTCTTGATAGAGCTAGGTAAAGACTTTCAATACTGGCAAAAATTAATACAACAGTAACTTTTGGAAAGTTTAAAAGTACAGACTAAAGAAGGTTGAGGTTCAGATCCAGGAGTATATTAAGAACATTAGTTCAAAAAATACAAGAACTGCTAAAAAATCTTGGCAAAACTAGTCAAAGAATAAAAAAAAAAAACCTTTTGAGCAAAGAAACACAAAAAGAAAGAAAAGTTACAAATATAAATAAACAAAACTAAGTTATGAAGGAGAAAAAAAAAAAAAACAAAGTTCAAATTCAGGAAACATGACTTGATTCAGTTTTTAGTTTTGTAAATAGAAACATAAGACCTTTTTTTCAGAGTTTTATAAGCTAGCTTAGTATAGCTCTGGGTCAGAAATAACCCTTTGGCCTATAAGACAGACTGTTTCAAGGTACTTACAAAAATAGTCAGTAGATGTTGAACCAAAATTTAAGCCAACTTTGTACAATATGTATACAAAAATCTTAATAAAGATGATCAGCAAGACTGCCCAAGTTAAAAAATAAATAAATAAAGAAAAGCAACAACTAAATTAAGATATCAATAGATTAAATAACAGAAAAGATATACTAAACATTGAAAAATAAAAGCTTAAAAAACTTATAATAATAAAAGAACTATAAGTAAAGATTGTCAAATAACAAAAACTAAAAGAAAATATTAGTTAAAAAATAATAAAAGTCTTGAAAAGAAATATAATAAAAAACAAGAACAAATATATAATATATATAGATAGAATAGCAAATATATAAGCTAAAAAAAAAACAGTAATTAAAAATAATATAGATATAAAATAGGTTTAAATAAATAAAATACAAAAATAACCAGAAAAAGAAATAGCATTAAATCTAAAAAGATGACAAATATTAATAATAACAGTATTAGTAGTAATTTGAGTAGCAATTTTAATAATACTAAAAGAGAAACAAATAAAAATATATACAGATAGCAATACTGTAATAAGAAATATTAATAGAGATTTAAAACAAGTAAACAGAAAATAAGATTTTTAAAAAAAGAATACAATATAAATAATAAAGATTAGAGATTTTTTTAAGACAAAAAATATAAAAATAAATAGAAAAATAAAACTAATAGTTTGACAAAGAAAAAAACAATAAGCAAGAAAATAATTTAGATCAAAGAAATTAGTTGTAAAGAAATAAAATATTGCCTAAAATAGAAAAATAGATGAAATAACATATTAGTAAGACTATTATATAAGTTAGTAATAAATATAAGATTAAAAATATAATAAAAAGTAACAAAAACAATTAAAGATTTAAAATCAAAAGTAAAATTACAATTTATAATTAAGCATACTTTTGAAAAAGACTGAAAATAACCAAGAAAGTATATTGTATAATAAGAAGAAGTAGTACTAAAAAAAATATATTTATAAAGTATATAATAGATAAAATTTTAATTTTAAAAGAATTTAATAAAAAACAATTAGATGTATATATAACAATAAAATAACAAGTATATAAAGATAAAGTAAAAAAAACACAAACACATCTAATAGCATACAAGAAACAAAAAAATCTTTGGAAGAGAATCCAAAAAATGACTATCATAACAATATAAAGAAAATTAAAAAAATATATCTAAATTCTTTTATATATATTATATATAACACTCTTTGAAAAAACAAAAATAAAGAAAATAAAAATAAAAAAAACACTAATTAAAGATCTAATTTCAAAAAAAACACAAGACAGATTAATACAGTTCTTAAATATAAAATTAAGATAATAGTTCACAAATATAATAATAAGAACAGTTTAAGATATATTTTATAAACAAATATAAATATAATATGAAACAATTAATAAATGAAAGAAAAAATAGGAATAATAAGTAGGGTAAAAAGAAGAAGAAAAAAAAAAGATCCAAATAAAAAAAAAAATTCAATTCAATAAAGAATAAAAGAAAGAAAAGAGAAAACAAAAAAATAAAGTAAATTAAGAAACAAACAAGAAAAACAATATTAAAACTTGTTATAGAAGAAAAAAATCCTTCTGTTATGAACTTTAAGTAGTTAAACAAACAGCTTACTTTTGCTTAAAGTAATGTGATAGATTGTACTTAGATACTATTAGAGTAACCAGATAATACTAGACTTAAGTATTAGAAATATTTATATAATTGCAAATGTAATTTCAAAAATCTTAATAAAGTACTAACATAACTGCTTAAAAAAAAACAAAAAAAAAACAACTTTTTATAGAATAAAGTTAAATACTAATTTATGATTATAACTATTGTGAATTTTGCTTTCAGTTTTTAGGATCTTATTGTTATTATTGTTTCAAATTTCTTAATAATTCAATTGAAGAATTGTTACATTCATATAATGAAAGATTCCAAATAAATAAGAATATTAATAACTGAATAGATTCGGAAACTCAACCTGAATCTGATGCATCAGAAGAAGTTGAGCCTATAAAAGAACGTACTAAAATTGATGAAAGGTTAAAAAAGAAAATTGCAGGTATATGTTATTTAATTATAAGATTATTATTGCTAATATTATATTATTAACATTAATTATTGTATAATTTTTACCAGAATTTATTAATTGTTCTCAGAATTCAATTTAAAACTTAAATGCTTATAGAAATTTTTATCAAATTTAAATATCCATAATAAAAATAACTTTCGAACTTGTACGTAATAAAGTATTCTTAGATTTTGATTGGTTCATATTATGCAGAATACCACATACAATCACGATTTAATCAACCAATCAACGGATTTTTAACCATGCTGTTCTATATGGGATCTTTGCTATGAAAATCACTTTTCGACCGGGCTAATTCGGACAAATTTAGACCAACATACCAGTCTTACTTGCGGCAAGTCATCATTTGTCTTTATTAATTTAATAATTTATTTGATAAACTATTAAATCAGTCAAGGAAAAAGATGATTTACCGAAAGTAAGAACCGGTATGTTGTTCCAAGTTGTCCGAATTAGCCCAATCGGAAAGCGATTTTCATACGTAGCAAAGATCCCATATATAATTTAACTAATAATATATTTTCAATTAAAATATCCTAGTTTTTAAATCTAATAGTTTTTACAACCAATATAAATTATTCCCTATGCACAAGTAACTCTCATTATAGTAAAACGATTGGGCTGTAAAGTTTTTTTTTCACTACGTATATCAAGAGCCTATTAGTAAATTTTGAGCAAATTCGCTATATTAAGAAGGTTTTTGTATAAACTGTTCTTCACTATACTTATATCGACTTGTATACGTACCAGTTATACCAAAATAGACTACATTGAGCATACTACTGTAAACTAATTTATATAGTAATATTTGTACTAAAATATAAAGATTTTAATATGTATTATGTTATTCATTAGTATTCACATATGAGTGCGTGAGAGTGAAAACCTGGAAACCGATCATAGTAAATCATTAAATCGGTTTACAGGTTTTCACTCTCACGCACTCATATCATCTAATATTTCAAAGTTTATCTAAATATAAAAAAATCATTAATTTATTAATCCCCAATCACTATATCAAGTTTATTAATATCATATTACATATATAGGTTTTTATTGGTTATAAAGTTATAAAATCAATTTGTACCATAACGACAATATAATATTCGAATATTTACTTAGAATTTGTTAACGAATATTCGAATATTAGAAAGATTGAACCAATAGATATTTGAATCCATATTTTTTTGACCAGACCAGACTTTGACTGTAACCGAGTGTAAAGTTCGTTATATCCAGAGTTGACACAAATTTTACCCATAATGATAACTATTGAAGCAAAACAATTCAGACTAAAAAAATAATAAATACATTAATTGGGAATGGATACCGATACATGCCGAGAACAAAGAAAAAATCAAACCGAGATTATATAGCAAATTGAAAGTGGCCTTGACTAGTTGTACTATGTATTATCAGTTATTAATTCACGCGAAATTATATATTTTATCGATATGAAAAGCATGGATCTACACCTCACATCACTAAAAAAAAAAAAAATCTATAAATTACTCATTCGATCCCAAATTGTAGTAAAATTGCTATTTTAAGAAATTTATTAAAGAATGTATCGAAACATTTAAATCCGACAAATTTATTCTTTGCAGAGAATTTTTCAACCTTTGAAATACTTAACTTTACGCACATAGGTACATTGTATAATGGAAACTTCTTTATTAATAAAATTCATAAACAAATCTTTAAACCAATAGGGAATAGTTATTGAGAAATACATCATACTGTAACAGTTCATGCATTGTGCGCTCGTACTAAAATTACCAACATGGAATATAGTTTACAACTTTCATTCATATCGAAAAAATTTGATGCGATTACTTTTATTTATAAAGTGCATAACGTTTTATGCAAATAAATGCAATATTTATGTTAAAATATTATCGTGGTTTAAGTCCTTAAGAGGAAATAAATCATCCTTCTTTCAAATAATTCTACGAGACACTTTTTCAAAAGAACACTTTCCAAATTTACCAAATAATTTTTCTAAAGAGCAAAATGAACGTATTTGATATCCCAATATTCTTTATCGTACTTCGAGAAACTCTAGAATGTACGATAATAATGTCAATATTATTTGGGTTCATAAATAGAATAATTCCAATTGAAAATCAAGAAAATCCGTCATCAAATAACCAAGAAAATCCGTCATCAAATAACCAAGAAAATCCGTCATCAAACAACCAGGAAAATCCGTCATTAAATAACCAAGAAATTCCATCATCAAACAATCAAGAAATCCCATCATCAAACAATCAAGAAATGACCACGCAAAATTCACTTACAGGTTCACCCCCACGAAGTCAAGATATATTATTACGACGTCTACGAAGATTTCAGCAACGACAAAATACACCTAACGAAGAATTACGTAGACAATTGAAAACCACAGTTTTATACGGCACCCTTACTGGAATTGTAGTTTCGTTGATCCTGGGAGTTTTGTTTGTTGGTGTTTTTTATGCCATCACAAAAGATTCGCAAAATGGGTTAGTGTATCTTTACCAATCGAATATTACTCATAAACTAAATACTAACTTAATAATATTATCATTTATTTTTTAGGAGTGGAGAACATTTATGGGGTGCATAATTTTATTTTCTATAGTCTTTTATGATATAGCAAATTAATCAATTATCTTTATGATAAATTAGAGGCCATTTCTGCGTTGCTTGCCACAGTATTGATTACGCTAATTGCATGGTATATGATTCGAGTTTCTGTATGGAAAGAAAAATTAGAAACGAGAATAAAACATACTACATTAACCTATTTAGAAAAATATGTGAGTGGAAATAAATGGTTCTTGTTTTTTTTACCACTTACCATTATTATGCGTGAAGCTTTGGAATCTTTTATATTTATTTTTGGGGTAACATTTTTCCTAATCTTATTTACTCGTTTCTAATTCATATATAAAATGCTAACCATTTTATTCTGCTTTAATAAAGTCATTCAATCAAGATTATTTACGCCTCTTGATATCAGCGTTAATTGGCGCTGCGTTAGGTTTCCTGGGAGGCTATCTAATATACAGAGGATCTAATCTTATTTCCCTACGTACCTTTTTCATGATCTGTACTCTCATATTTTTTTTAGTGGCTGCAGGATTATTTGGGTCTGCAATTTTTAATTTTGAATTGGCTACAAATTCGAATAGAACTTATTTGTGGAATTTAGATTGTTGCGATCCGGATACAGAAGATGGATGGAAAATAATGGAAAGTTTTTTTGGATGGACTAATAAAGCAAGTTTGGCTCAGGTTATTGGATATGTTGTTTATTGGGTTGTGGTGTTACTTAGGACTTTCATTATTTTGAGAAACCAAAAAGAGACTGAAGTCATGGATACAAATAATAATGCAGCATAATCTTTCAAACCAATTATTTCATAATTGCTGTTTATTTACTGTTAATATTGTAATATTTATTCTGTACAATAATTGTAATATTTAATAATCGGGCTATATCGATATGTTTTTCGCAATATTTTAAGCGTTGTTTTACTTAAGCAGAGCCATCTATTAAATAAGCCTATGAAATAAGAAATAAATATTAATTATGCATAAGCTCTTCATCAAATTGGTTATTATTTCTCATGAATTATATCTAAGGTGAAGGAAGTTAGGTTATTATAATTTATGTCATAAGCATCATATATGGCTATTTTAACATAACTGTGCTAATTGACTGGCTAACGTAATCTTGAGAGAAGAGTCAAAGAATATCGCATTGGCAGACCAGTTACCGTTGCTACAAGTATTAATAACTCGTTTATCTTTAATTGGCTAAATCGTTAGCAGATCAAATTCCGTTTATAAATATATATATATCCGATTTTTTTCCCTAAGAAATGAATGAAAAACATGCCTAATCCTAGAAAATCTCGCATAGGTCGTACGTTCAGAAAACGGCTGAATCGGCAATTACATAACAGACTCGATAAAGGCAAAGGTTTGCCTTCAAGTTTTAAAGTTACTATATATTCTTCCCCAGTGTTGCCATTTGGACCATGTCTATATTTTTTGAATATATTTGAGTATAATCCAAATGCTATATGTCCAATTAAAAATTACTATGTCCATATATTGTCCATATTATCTTCAATTAGTCCAAATATCAACATTGTTCTTCCTTAATAAACCTCCTTTATTCATCTATTTTTCTTTATAGTAATTAAAGATATAGAATGGATAATTTTCCGTGATTGGTTAAAACAGAAAGGATTTCTAAAGACTAAATTAACTTTGGCTAAATTCGATGGTAATTTTATAATATAAATATAAATATATGTGATCAGATGGTTTATTTTAAATTTCACCGCAGGTATCGGAAGAGGCATGATGGCGACAAAGGATATTGTTGTTAAGTTATTTCTGGTTTTTTTTTTTCATCTTTAAAAAAAAGCTAAATAAGTAAATATATGTAAAATAACATGTTTAAAATTAAAAAACAATGGTTAATTTCATTTCATCAGGCTGGAGAAATACTAATCTCTATTCCCTTAAGATTAATCATTACACCTAAATCCTTATCTAATACGATGTTAAATGATCGGTATTATACAATTATTTTTCATACATCAATCCCAATATTATTTTTATAACATTTATTAATATTTTTTAAAAAAAGCAATATAACAGATCAAAAGCTTACTGCACATCAATCCTTAGCACTTCACCTAATTTTAGAACGATATAAAAATACTAAAAGCTCTATTTACCCTTATATCCAAATGTTACCAAAGAATTTTGATACCGTGACAATATTTTCCGATTCGGAATTGTTAGAATTGTTACCTAACAATTTGAAAGGTAATAATTTGTGGTTTATATACCTGTGTTAAATACAAAGATATTTTCTTTTTTAATATACTTTATATGTATAATCATCATTAATCCTTATAAAAGAGGACGTCAAATCTCAAAAATCAAAGTTTGAAGAAGATTTTAGATCAGTTTGTAAATATTTAAAGGTACAGTTAATTTCGAAATATTATTCTAAATTATTCAAGTTTTATACTCTATAAATACATATAATTTAATATATAATCATACATATGTTTATAAATAGAACCAATTAAACTCTGATATCAATGTTACATATAATGAATTTTTATGGGGTTGGCTTTGTGGTATTTATTGATTTATATAATGTATTTTATGTTCAAAAAAAAGTGCTTATGATAAATATATATTGATTTGCTTATTTAGTAAACACTAGGTGTATCTATTTTGAACCTTTTAAATTTATAAATTGTGATGTTAGGGAAAACATCGCCATAGCTCCAATGTTAGATTTTTTAAATCATAATTTTAATGCAAAGGTATTTATTTTTATTCATCAAAAATATACTAAGAAAACATAGAAACTGTAAATAAAATTATATCTATTTTTTTTTCTAAAGACCAAAGGTGAATTTAATAAATTGACCCAATGTTATGAGATTATAACTTTCACATCATGGAAAAAGGGACAACAAGTAATTAATTTATATTCAACTCAATCGCTTTAAAGAATTATTTTTTAATAGATACTGTATGTTGAACAAAGGTATTCATAAACTATGGCCCACATGATAATTTTAAATTGTTACTTGAATACGGATTCACCATTCCAAATAATCCCTTTAATTACATTTTATTTGATGATGAGTTTTTTAAAATTAATATTAATGAAGATGAATACGTTACATCTAAAAAATTAAGTTTATTGATGGAAAATGGATTTTATGGGTATGTAATTAATTTTGGATCAAATAGTAGAGGTGACCTTCCCCATTGATAAAATCAATCAATTGATTATAGTACGGGTCATCTTTACTAGGCTTAGCATTAACTTCATTTGCTTATATAGTATAGCATTGGAGGTTTAATATCCGGTTAAATCACACTATTTTTTAATGTCGACAAAAAAAAAACTATGGATTGGACTCGTCGAGAAATCTTTATATGTATTATGACTACCCGGATTAGCCGGGTAAGTGTTATGTACTCATAAAATTCTACTCGGGTCCGATCCATATTTAAATCATTCATTTACGGATGGAACTATATTATCAAATGCTGTAGATGTACAATATATTTCTATGCTTGTATACAAAACAAAGTTCTCGTTCTTAACCATCAACTTATAACACTCAAATATATATATATGTATGTTTTTTAAACAAAAAGTGATTACACTTTACATACATCTCAGATATCATTTCGTCTTCTGACAGCATTGCGTCTTCGTTTCCTTCTCCCGTTTAATTGGATATCATCACTAGAAACACAGAGTTTAATAACAAAATGGCAGGATACCATATCTGGAAAGTGTGACATTGTAAGTTATGAAAATGAAATTGAAGTTTATAAATGGATCAATTCAGTCTGTGAAGAGTTGATAAGGAAATGTGATTTAATGATAGTAAGAGTGGTGAGTGTTTCTTATAAATGGAATGGATTATAACTTTTTGGAAACATTTGAAAATTTTTTTTAATTACTTCCTCTTTCATAAATAGAATAACACAAATAGCATATCATCTAGTTCTCTGACAAATATTAAACTTCTTTGGAATGAAACAAAAAACATATTGATTTCTATAATCATTCTCTTACAAGATTTAAAAAAAAATATAACGTTATAAATACATTCCTTTCTGTAATGATTCTTTATAAAATGGGCAAGAACATGATAATTGTATTCTCTGCATAAATAAATAACAAAATCAACAAAATTTAATTATTATGCCACACAGGTTCTAAAAATTTCTATCTTTAAATGCGATATCATTTATGAAAAGCTTATCACGTCTAGGCGGACGGACTAACGTTACAGTCAGTGCTTAAAATTTGATGTTTTCACTGCCCTCAAAGAACACTTCATAATTTTTATGAAAACGAATTGTTAAAAAAAAAAATTCTATTTGAAAACATTTTTTTAAGTTAATTTTCTTGTATCGAGAACATTAAAACTTTATAAATTCAAAAAATTATTTGTTTGAACACAAAATTATAGTTTTAACGTAAATCAATAACTTCAAGTGCCATCCTTTTAATTACAATATGGCCATTCGCGGTGATTTCCTATTAACAGTCATTTCGAAAATATTATAAAAAACAAATTCTACTATTGTTACGAACAAATTATACCAGCTTACCTTATCAATAGGTTCGTCACACTCATGCGGATGAAAACCTCTTAAAGTACATTCAAGTACTTTTTGTAATCCCGGCGGATTTGTGAGACGAAATATACCAAAACTAAGTAATTTATAGAAAATCGGTAAGTTTCTCGATTTTTAATTAGTGCTGCGACTAAACCGCTTTCCAGAGTCCGAAACATTTCGATTTAACTTATAACATTATGTATTAGTATCGTGCTTGAATGCTTGAAGTTGCAACTTCGAACGCTAGGAGTTACACTGACTGAAATTAGCCCCTGAGATTAAGTCTTCTTGCATGCGTTAGTTAGTAACTTCAGGCGTTTGAAGTTGAAACTTCAAGCGTGACAATAGTATTGTAAGATGAATAGCCCTCAAAGTCCGGAATAAATGTTTCAGCTTAATTCGCAACATAAATTTAGACTGAACTAAGGATTTTAATTAAATTATTTAACTAACTTTGGATATTTCTTTGGAGAACATACGATAGCTATTGCCTCGGGAGAAATGACTTGAAAAGAAGAATGTGTATGTAGATCCATCGAACTCATGAAACAAGTTTGTGTTGGATGTGTCTGAAAAAATTACGATTAAGTTTAAAATAATAAGAAAATATTATGAAATAAAAAAAGATAAAGTAATGACTTTTACATGTATCCAGCCAAGTATCATCAATCCTTTTTCTTCATATTCGATAAGATCTTCTTCATTAGTAACTTCACAGGTATCAGATGTTGCAGTTTGTTTAGGAATTATTAACGTGGTAACATAGAAAACATTATGTGACTTATAATAAAAAAAAAAATATTAGTAAACACATGATTACAAAGATAAATAAAAAGCAATAATTAAACTAAAATAATATAATTTACCAAAGTACCAAACAAAATTCCACATGTTTCCAAATTCTTTTCTGTATTTTTGGATGCGACCCTAATAAATATCTCATAGATATCATCAGGAAGATATACTCTTCGAAGACCCTCTCCACCTTCAGTATATGCTTGGTACTCTAAGTATATGATTTTTTTTTTTAGAAATGCATTACAAACAAAGAGACTATCTGGACCATTAGTGTTATCTGCACCTGGTTGCAATCCGTAATCTTTAATGGCCTTAGAATGGTCGTAATGAACATGTTTATCGGAAACATATTCTTCAACACTATATCCGTTCGGCTTTGGCGGCAACTGAGGAGCCTCGGTTCTCACTTTGGGAGGTAATGCAGGAGGTGTTATATGTCGTGATGATACTATTGAAGGCGGTATTTGGCGCGATAATACTGGTGATGGTATTACATGAGGTGGTAATGCTTGTGATGATTCTAAAGAAGGTGGAACTCCCGATAATGGTGTATCATAAGATGGTGATGGTAATGCACGCGGTGTATGTGCAGAATAATGATATCTATTACATTTAAAATAAATTACAACCAACTATATAAATTTATATAATTAAATGAAGAATAAAGACCAGTTTATACCCATCACTTCGATTTCGTTCTGAAACATTGGGGTAATAAACCTATTGAATCATTCGAAATACTCAAAATAAGTCCACGCAGAATATCTTGACAAAAATTTTAGCATGTAAAGTACCTTTTGTTGTGATTGTTCTTCTGGTTTACTTTAATAGAAGATGTCAAATTACGAAAGAATAATATGGAAATGCTAATTTATTATCATTAACATACGTTATTTCGGGAGATGTAGAATGCAAATTGATATTTTTAAGCTGTTCTACCAGATCCAATGACGATTCCGGAATTTGATTTTGAGATCCTTGACTTTGATGACTTTGATAATCATTTTGATTATTATATCCTCTGTTCTGATAATTTTCATCATTATAATAGTCTTTATTATTATTCTCTTGAGTTTGATCTTTCTGACTCTCGAAACTCAAAGATACGTCTTCTATTACCAATTCTTTTTCTGAAGAGTGTCGAAAGCGTTCTTGAAGAATAGGTTTGAGCTTTCCAATTTCTCCTAGAACAATATTTGAATTCTAAAAAGATAAAATATTTGATGAGAAATGAATTTTTTTTAATTGAATTCATCAAAACTGATCATAATTCAACTAGTTTGATACTTTAGTAAGCTCTACTTTTCCAGCTTTATGTTCGGGTTTCTTATATTCCGGGTGATAAGGTAGCTTTTCGAGCGCCAACCTAAAGATTTTAATTCAAGGATACTTAGGCATTTGTATGCATTTTTTTTTATAAGCTATGTTAATTTGAATTAGTTACGTTGCGTATCTCACATAGAATTTATATGCGTTTATTATGTCATTTTCTTCTTTATATCGATTTGCCTATTAGAAAGAAAACCAATTTTGCTAAATGCTAAACAATGCAACGGAATTGTACTATTGAAAATACCTGTCTTAACAAAGCATTTGCCGAGCGAAAATAAATTTTTAGTGAGGCTCCAGGTATATATTTTATATCTGAAGCTTCCTTTACAAGTTTTTGCATTTCCGGTATAGTTTCTGCCATGGTTGAGAGTAATAGAAGGTTGAATTTAGCATTGGAATATCTTATACTTGATCCGATTTCATATGATGGGTTTGCCCAATTGAATACAACAATAAATTGACCAATCATATTACAATATAAAATGCCACGTGAAACTAATTGATTACTGGTTTATCTTTGATTTGATTGGCTAATCATTTGATAATGGCACGTGATATAAAATATCGATTAATTGCAACTATAGCCACTTCGAAAGATCATGTGCAATGAAATCTTTAGGGTTATGATTAAGTCACGTTAGGGGAATTTTTTTTTGTAAAGGTGTTCTTAATCACGAGATTTTTGAAAATAAGTAATTTTTGACAAAGCGAACGTTTTCCAGATCGTGTTAGGTTGCACCTGATCCTTGAAATATGATTTGTAGATCGGCGTCTGCGCCACAATTATCGATAAAACCTGACACGGAATTTTTTCATGCCTACTAACTATAATGATACAGTATAATCCAAATAGAATGAAGCACCTCATTAGAGTAATTTTTGATCGTCGCTCTTAGTTAATCAAATCAAAAATCTGCCATGACAATTTTGGTGCGGCAGCTACGTAGGGTCGATAGATCCAACCAAAAAAGAATAAACAGTGCAAGTGTTTTGATGATCAAGAAAAATCAAGAATATATAAACGAGCATAATGATAATATTTTTTGATTTGTACAATTTTCTGTTTTCTACTCTATCGCTTGTCTAAACATGTGAAGACAGTAATATGATTGGTTGTCACGTAAAATTTCACATGGAAACCATTCGTCTGCTGATTTGTTCAATAACGTTAACATTCACTATGCAAAATAATCCGAAATTGAAGTACTTGACTATTTATTACTATATAAATCGTAATGTCAAACAGTCGGTTAAAACTTTTGTGTCCACTTACAACATTTATACTAACTGGATATTATAGAGGCTTATTCGTTAGATGGTAAACGGAAATGTAGTTCGAGTTATACTTGGTACTCGAAACGAAACTAGCTTCGGAAAATATTAGTTTTGGGGTTGAAACCAATTTTCCGAAACCTATACCCAAAACCCTCTAATAAGCCTGCTTATTAAGTGCAGATTAAAAATCATATTTCTGCTTAGCACTATATAGCTTATTAAATGACAAGATAAACAATACTTTGAAGTAGGTTACATATATAATTAGATACTACATTTACCAATACTAGAAAAGAAATTTTATTATTAAAATTTTCTTTTAGCCATATAACTGATAATTGGTTTGTTAGAGTGCTTAATTAAATTTCATGTCTCAGTGAATAAAGATTCGTAATCTCCATGGGATCAGGATGGGCAAAATTATGTTAATACATATTAAGATTTTTGCAGTATATATGTACGTACATATGTACGTACATAAGTTGTTTTAATCACACAATAAAGATGTACGTATACATAATAAGTAATACGTAATAATTACTTAATATATCAATATTTATTACATAATATGTATCAACATTAAGTACGTAAGGGATATGTCATAAGTAATTTTATTAGTTATACGTAGTTATAAAAAAAATCCATACGATTGTTGACTAATATGGCTTAGATAATGCAGGCCTAACTCCGAAAGCAACGCCCGTAGCTCACCCACAAAAAATTTTCCGGAACGTGATTTTTAGCCAATTAGATTGAAGTTATGCCTTTTAAAAAAATCGCCAATATCTCGAAATTTTGTCTATTAAATTGCCTTCTGCGTTCTAACAAAAAAAATTCCTTGCGAAATTTTGGTACAGACTTTGCCCTCTTTGCCAAAACCCAGATCCAAAAGCAACGTTCCGGAAAATTTTTTGTGGGTAAGCTACCAATAATAATAATCCTGGACACCCTAATGATGTGGCACACATGATCACGTGTCAGTAAAATTTTGGTGGCACTCAAGAAATCTGTGCCAATCATTGTGGCGCAGTTCCCTGATCCACAAATCAGATTTCAAAAATCAGGTGTAACGTAACACGATCAGGAAATTTCGAAATGAAAAATCAGTACCTTTAGTGTCATAACAAAAAAATTTTCTTGAATGATTTTATTATATGTTCAACCAACCTCTAACTTTATTCTAGATGCCAACCCTTAACGTTAAGAATTATTGCTATGTTACGGTGATTGACGCGATCAGAAAAATTCAAAACAAACATCATTTTTTCAAAAATCGCTTACAACTCAAAATCTGCATAGGAAACCACATACTGCGCATTAACAAAAAGTTCTTCCTTGAACGGTTTTACTGTTAGAGCTTCTAACTCTAACACAAAAATAGGCCCTAACCCTAGCATAAACAAACTCAAAGAATTTTGCCGGATATCACGTGATGGTAAAATTTTGTTGGCGCTCCTGGGGAAGATTTATTGGTGGCGATACTCGGGCCGGAATGTGTGACAGGTTATGTATGCTGTCGATCACACATCTGAAATGCGCAAAATTCTTTAAAGTTCATTAATGTTTAGAGTAACGTTTGTATTAAGGTTAGATATATAGTAAAATCGGTCAAGAAAACTTTTTATTAAAGCGTGAAAGATTGTTTCTTATGCAGATTTTTGAGAAATAACCGATTTTGGGTACTTGTTTTGATAATGTAACGTTGCACTTGATCTTGAAATCTGATTGGTAGTTTGGCACAAATCTGTCACACATTCCGGACTTGCTACTGGAGAAGTCCTGACCACATGATAAATCACATAATGATTGGCTATTATAATGCAATAACCTGTTGATCTTTTTTCAAATGCCAGGTATTAGAAGTCGATCCGGCCAAAAAAATATATGCAAATCCGGATATCGATATTCATTTTTCAATTTTTAATATCCAGACATGAACGATTGTCAACGAATATTCATTGAATGTTTGTTGAAGGCCTAGCAATCTAATTGGCTAAATCCAAATACAAGCGATTAATATTCGTAGAAGGACTTTAAGTCTGATTAGCTGATGTAAATCAATTTAAGGGCAACAATTCACTAATAAAAATTCGATTCCTCTACTATTAAACTTATCTTCTCTCTGCAACTCTCTAAAGTATCATTTTGCCATCAAGTGAAAACCAGGAAATCTATAAATAGAACTTTATACGCATAGTACGGACTTTTAATTGATCCGATTAAAATAATCACAAGAATTCAATCTTTAGACTTCTGGTTTTCTCTTGATGACACCCATTTTAGACAATCAACTATACATTTCTACATATTTCCTAAAATAAGCTGAGACAGGTAATTTCAGTGTTATTTATTAGGAATTGGAGCAAAATAGATAAACCGTCTGTGCTATTTAATAAGTTGAAACAGATAATGTTGCAGGAATTTTTAAACTCTTATTACGGATTTATAATAAAACAAATTTTATTGCTTTATTGAAAGTAGTAAGTCATTAATATATTTGAATTTTATATTTTAAAATTAGAAATTCTTAAACTATTTAATTTTTATTTAAAAAAAAACTATTTAAGTTTACTATATATTTAATTTCATTTTATTCACATCCATTTAGTGCATAAGTATAAAAAAAACATCTATTAATATGAACATTTAAATAAGCTATTAAACTTCATGAATATTTACTATTTAAATTTCATTTGTGGTAATTTAATGTTTATAAATTGGGGCATTTAAATTTCGGGAGTATCCATTATTTATTTTCAATTTATTCGTGTTAATCTAGTAAGAAAGTATAAAGTTCATTTATTAATCTTTACATTTAAATAAGTTACTAAATTTCACGAAGATTACCGATTTTATTTGCTTAGCCGAGCATAACGATTCTTATGATAGAAAATTACATATTGTAAAGAAAATAACACGAATAAAGCATGATGTTAGACATGCGGTTCTTGGAAATTCAAAGATAGATAAGTAACACATGAATGTCCTATGAGTTCAAATCTCTCCAATTGTTTCACCGATATTCATTGAGTTTAATCTGTGAATAATCATCAATTTATCCGAATATTTGGATATCCATTGAATATTCGATGATTATTCAACAGATCAGACCTCTATTTAAACTCGTAGAGGAAGATCCTAATATTCCAGATCGAAAATTCATCAGAATCGTAGGCCAGAATTTGTCCAAGATTATTTAACATTTACTATGTAATAAACATATCCTACTATGGGGTAGTTACTTAAATAGCTCAGTTCTAACTCCGATATCTATAAATGATTGGCAATAACCTGTTGATCTTTTTTTAAGATACCAGGGTATGCTTTAATGATTTACCTATATCGATATTAAAATTTTTAACTCATAGTTTAAAAAAAAACTCATTTTGAGATCTTTAAAAGAGCATGATCTGAAACCCGAAAACTATCGGATTTGTTAAAAAAAGGTTTCGGGTGACACTTATTAAAGTTTTGACCATTGCATGTCCGTGTAACCAATATTTATATCGGGTTTTAGTGTGTAATTAGATCTCTATGAAATTTATAAATATTGAGGATGATGCTCAAATCGAGACCCCAAATTTCAGCATCACCCCAACATTAAATAACTAATCGAGTATTTTCATTGAATAATATTTTTATTGAATGACGTGCCGAATGCTTTTGAATAACAGGTTGAAGATTTCATTGAATAACAGATTGAATACTTTAATAATTGAATAACGGTTAGTATGTCGTCTCTAGTAAAGGTATAATGACGAAAAAATAGTATAGAATTACTACGTATTTTATTTACAACTGTTTTCAAAAAGGTGGAAATCGATTATTGATTAGTAAAAATTAAAGAAAAATCTGTAAATCATAGAAATTTACCATGTCTTCCACATGACTTATATAAAAATGACAAATATTATCATCATAATAAATTACGCCGATGGTGGAAATAGGCATTCCCTAAATAAAGAGAACACTTCCCTATATTGTTCTCATATTGAATTTGATTGATCAATAGTCGTGTATGGATCGACATAAATTAGCCAATCAGACGAATGTCATTCTATTATATGTAGCTATATGTTTATCATGGAGATACAACTTTCAAAAAAGAATGATCGTCCATACCCGATACATAAAAAGTATATAATTTATAAGTACAACCAGTACCAAAAGTGCATAACATCTTCAAAATACGTAGCTTTAGTAATTATTTGTGGCGATTCTGCAGCTAAAAAAATTTCCATTGTTCGTGGCTTGTGTTTTAAGTCGAATATAAGGTGATTGACCTGCCGGAGTTTTTCACCATTTCTTTTCCTGTTAGAGAAGTGCCACAAATACTCGATTTTTTATAGGTATGTTTTGATTAATACATTCCTGAACTTCATTATTTTATATTATTAATAAATTTTTCTAAAGTTTAGTTTTAGGTAATCATTAATTAAAAATAATAATAATAATGATACAAAGTTACTTTTAATAGACAAGTATACATCTATTTCCGTTAGATCCAGCATTTGTTTTGTTTTTTTTTCAAGATTATGTCTTTTATGTGGTGTCAGGAACAAATTACTCCTATGGAAATCGACAATACAATTAATGATGATATTAGTGTTGTAGATGCTTTTGATTCCCAGGAAAGCTTCGAACAACATATAAGAATGGATAAAGTTCTTGGTGTTATCGCTGTAGTCGGTCAAGCCTCAAAACATTTTGACCCATTAATCTCTAATATCATAGAATTAGTTAAAAGTATTCTCGATGTGTACGAAAATGTTCAGTTTAATAAGAAAATTTGTGATTGTTTAATTGATCGGGTCGAATCTGTTGAGGTGGCTATCAAGTCTTTGAAACGGCATAAAGATGAAAATGCCAGGTATTTCTTTAAACAAACCAACTATAATACCTTTCACCAACTTATCGTTGTTCTCGAAAAGATACAGCAATATATAACGGATATATCTCAACTTCATGGATTACGAAAGTTTTCCGATATAAAGGATATAAAAAAACAATTTGAAAAATTAATTATAGAGTTTGATATAATAGTTAACACTTTGAGACTTAAAATGTCTTTTTCTGAAAAAGAACAATCAATAAGAGATAAAATTGCTATAGAAGATGACATTAACACAATTACAAAGGTATCTTAATTCTTTTTTTTAATTCATATATAAATACAAAGATTTATATAATTAATATCCTTTGTTTTTTTTTCGTCTATTGATTAGTTTTTAAGTAGTGTCAAAAGTGGAATAACCGAACCGATCCTGGATACTGCACAAGATGATACCGCATCTTCAGGGGTACAAATTAGTAGTATCTTTGAAGAAATAATAATTAAAAAGAATTATGTCACTGAAACAAATAAGGCAACTAAATTCAAGGCAAAAATAATACCTTCTGACAAAATATTAAATCCTGACGGTCCAAGTAGAGGAAATGTTCATAGGATGTTTTATGAAGATAAAGTTGTTGCATGTAAATACTTTGATAACGATCAAAATTCAAGGTTTCACTACGAGTTGTCCATGCTTTATAATTTGAATCATTCTGAAAATATTCTAAAATTTTACGGGCTTTCTGAACTGGATGAGGGTCAAAGTCAATTCTTAGTTTTTGACTGGGCTGACAAAGGTGACTTACAGACTTTGTATGAAAATTATGATCTTGATTGGCCAATCCGACTACAGTTGGCTGTTGGTATTTGTCGTGGATTATTGTTCTTACATGGTTGTCAAATACTTCATCGAGAACTTCGCTGTCAAAATGTTGTGGTACGTATATATGTATTAATTATATGTATTAATTATATGTATTAATTAGATGTGTATTTGCTTTATATTATTCTTATTATGTAATTACTATTTGGATTAAACAGGTAACCAGTGATTTTCAACCAAAACTTGTAAATTTCAATTTCGGTCGACCTGCAAAGTACAGTAGATATTTTGTTGAAAATATAACGGCCGTTGTACACTGGCTAGCTCCGGAAAAGTTGCGTTTAGGTAATAAAGTGAAATTTTCACACAAATGTGATATCTTCAGGTATTATTATTATTTTAATACTTCATATAGATAAATACGTGTGACTGTTCTAATCTTGCAGTACTTATTAGCTTTGGTATGCTCTTATGGGAGATTGCTTTTGAAAAAATTCCATACAAAGATTGGAGTTACACGAGCATCATTGACCATGTGAAAGCTGGCAAGAGAGAAAGTATGGATATAGGTCCTAATCCAATTCAACGAGATTTCACAAAAATAATTAGATCAGGTAAATTTTTTTTTACAGATTATTCCCATTGATTAAAATGATAATTAATAAATTATTATTATTATATATAACAAAAAATAGCATGGCAAGATGATCCTACTCTTCGTCCAGGGCTTCATGAATTATTTATTCAATTGGACAAATTACATAAAGATAATCCTGTTGAAAAAATTCACCCGGTAAAGAAAACCCATATTGAAGTGGAAACTACAGATGCCCAATCTGAAATAATTGTGGTTGAGGAAAACAATGTGCAAGACAAAGATTTAGAACTTAAATTTTTGGGTATAGTGAAGCCAATATTGCTACTCGAAGAAGGTATCAAATCACATAAGTCTGGTGAAAAAAAAGTAGCGTGGGAATGTTTTCAAGCACATGCTGATTTAGGAAACAACTACGCAAAATATTGGCAAGCTCATTATTTAACAGAAGGGTATTATGTGGATAAAGATACGAAAAAAGGGACAAAATATTTCAAAGAAGCTGCTGATGCTGATGTAGCAGATTCACAACTTCGTTATGCATTTTCTCTTTATCATGATCAAATAATTCAAGACACTGATGCATTTTTGCATTATTTAACATTAGCGGCAGAAAACGGAAATGCTACAGCACAATTTAATTTGGGTAGAATGTATTATGCTGGTATGGTTGGATTAAATAAAGACAGAGAGAAAGGACTGCAGTATCTAAAAATGGCAGCTTTAAAAAATCAACCAAGGGCTATTCAATTTCTAAGTAGTGTAAAAATAGATAGGTATGTTTGATTGCTCTGGTGTTTAAATAGATTAAATTGAATCGGCTCTTAAAAATTCACCAGATTTGCAGATATGTTATTTCTTTTAATCAAAATTATTGTACTTAATATTATTATGTGAATAAATCTTAGGTTAAAATAATTAAACAATATTTTATTTATTAATACTAATATTATTATTTTTTTAGTATATATATAAATAACTTATTAAAATACTTAAATAGAAGTTTATCTAAAAAAAATTAGTTCTAATCAAATTTAGCTTTGTATATTTATAATTAGAAAATTTTAATTTACAAAATTATTATTTGAGTTGGTAATTTTTAAAAAATAGCTTAAATAATAATTAAAAACTTAGTATTTAAAAATTTTAAATTTTTTGTATATATTTTTATTAGCAAACTAATATATGTTTATATAGTTAAACCTTTTTAAATAAAATTATATTTTAACAATATATATTTAAAAAAGGATTTTATAATTTATTGTACATACAATGGATTGTATTTTTTTGTTATTTAAAAATTTTGTTTATAAAATTATTTTTAAAGTTCTAATAAAAAAAAATTTTTGTAAAATTTTGATATATTTTATGCTTTTGTTTTATTTTAAATCTTAACATTAACTCCAATATTAATAAAATTTTATTTTTGATTTTGATAAACATTGTTTCATTATACAAAATTAATGATTTTTTTATAATTAAATAGGGTGTAATACTTTCATCATGCAATAAATTATAATTTTTACTTAAAAAAATAATATATATATATATTTATAAAAATAAGTATATATTTAATTTAAAATTTAAATATATATTTAAAAAAAAAATGTATTAATAAAAGTATACTTAAAAATCTAATTATTTTAAACAAAAAATAAATTTTAAAGTTTTTGCAAAAATGTGTTAATTTAGTATAGTAAATAAATTGGCATCTTTTTAAATAGCAAATTGAAGATTAAAACTTACTAAAATTAAAAATTTAAAAACTTATTTATATATGAGGGTGCCTACAGCAAAAGGTGGCTTTGGGCCAGCCAATCAGATTTTGAGATTTTATATAATATCTAATTAACTGATAAATATCTTTATAAAAACAAATTTTGGTTGCTAAATATATTAATATAAAAATGTATAATTTGAATTAATTATTTTAATAATATTATATATGTAATAGTTATATACCAATTTTGGACATGATTTTTTCAAAATCACATGATTTTCCCAAAGCCACCTTTTGCTGTAGGTTTCTCCATATATAAAATTTTAAATATTAAAGTGAATACTTGTAACTCAGAATTTTATTAATAGTATATTTAGTTAATAGTTGCATTACAACTACAAAAGGCAACTATGAAAAAAGTGTACAACTAATTACTTATACAACTTTAGTTATTGTTTAATTTAAGTAGTTTAACTAAAGAGTTTACATTAGCTACTATACTTGGAACCTACTTGTAAGTTTCTTATTTAAATATTTTAGTTTCTATATTCATCCATTTACCTACATATATCAATAATTATAGTTGATATTAATAAAAATATGTTATAATTATTAAGTCTTTAAAACAATTTACTTATATAAAAAACTTTTAATCTTGTATTAAATCTTTCAAAATATTTGTATTTAATTATTACAACTAATTTGGTTATATTATAGTTAAAACCAATATTTGCAGTTAAAGCTTATTATTAAATTGCTATGTTCTTATAAAGTTTATCACAATTTTAGTACTTATTTTACAATATATCTTTATTACTTTGATATTTAATTTAAGTTTTACTAAGCTTTTAGTTTAAATAGCTTAAAAAAATAAATACAACTATATTACTAGTTTATATATTTTTTAATATATAATCTTTTTCTTTAAAAGGTTCTAATGACATGATTAATTACAACAACTCTTTTTAAAACAAATATATTATTTAGCTTTATAAGTTCTAACTCTGTTTTTTAGATTTAGTTTTTACAATAGTATTATCAAAAGTTTGAACTATCTCTTTATTTAGGTTTTCTAAGTAGACTTATATCTTTCTAGTTTTTGTAATTTATATAAGCATAAGGACTTATAATATGTTTACACTATTTAGTATCAGTTTGTGTTTATTTATATAACAGTATATTATATAAATATTATATGACTTTTTAGATATACTAATATAATATAGATAATAAATATTTAATTCTAACCAATAGCAAAAAATAATTAACTATAATACAAAAAAAATTTTAAATTGTTTATTAATACTGAGATTTGAACTTTAGACCTGTCACTTGAGAGTTAACAACATAACCACTTTACTATATTATCATAATGCCAAAATTTATCTATATTAGAGCAACTATTTTCTATTAATTAGTTAAAATAAGATACTTGTAACTATAATCATACTAATATAATTAATAAGTTACAAAGCATTTGTATATTTTTAATTATACAAAAAAATACAAACTGATATTAAGCAGTGCAAACTCAAGATAAGTTTTAATAATTATATAAATTTATAAAACTAAAATTAAAAATCTATTTAAAAAAATATAAACAAAAAAAGTATAAACTTTTAATAATACAATTGTAAAAATTAAATTTAAAAAATAAATATTAAAATAAAGAATTCAAACAAAATATAATTTATTAAGAAAAATAAATTTATTAAACAGGTTGTTAAATTTTATATCAAAAAAATATTAAATTAGATATAATATATTAAAAACAAATTATAACCTTTTTAAATTATCTAAATTAAAAATTTAAAAAAAACAAAAATATACTAAAGTATTAAAGATATATTATAATTTGATACTAGGATTTTAGTAAACCTTACAAAAGCATAATTCTATTAATAAAACTATAAAATAAATATATCAGTTAATAAAAAGGCTTTTTAAAACTACTATTAAGTAAAATAAATAATAGTCTGTATACAAGTTCAAAAAAACAAATTTAAATTTAGATAATTTTTATAAAAACAATATAAGTTAAACTTAATAATAAGATTAATTAGTATTATATAAATATTAAATTAAAAATATTAAAAAATTTAAATAAAATATTTATAAGTGAGAGTTAGATATATTAACTAACAGATAATTTTAAACAAAATCTTTAAATAAATATTAATTAAATTGAATATATGGTTAGTTATACTTTTATAAACTATAAAATATTTTTTTATTAAAAGTTATATTTTGTAGTAGCAATTTATTAATAATTTAAAATTAACTATTACAACTATTTTTTATAGATATGAGAGTACAACTAGTTTATATGCAACTTTTGATTACTTATTTAAATAATTTGTTTTAAAATTCTATACTAAATACTGTATCTATAATCTATTAAAAGATTATCTACTTAAATTTTTTAATTATTTGCTTCTACTTATATATTTCTTAAATTGTAGACTAAAATAGGCAAATTTGGCTATATTTTTACTTTTTTTGGCTTTGATCTACTTTTTTGAAATAATAAAATATTTAAATAAAATTTGGTATAATAATATTTGAAAATAAGAATTACTTTTTTTTTTTTAAATATTAAGCTGAATACTTGTAATCCAGGATTTTATTGATAATATATTTGACTAATGATTGTATTACAACTACAAAAGGTAACTATAGAAAGAGTATACAACTAGCTACTTATATAACTTTAGTCATTGTCTAATTTAAGTAGTCCACCTGAAAGTTTTATACTAGCTGCCATATCTGAAACCTGCTTGTAGGTTTCTTATTTAACCACTCAGTTTTTATATCTATTCATCTATCTCTGTCTATTAACAACTTTGACTGATATTAGTAAAAATATACTATGACCACTAAGTCTTTAAAGCAGTTTACTTATATAGGAACTTTTAACCTTGTACTAAACCTTCCAAAATCTTCTGTATCCTATTCTTATAGCTAACCTGGTATTGCTATAGCTGAGACCAATACTGATGGTCAAAGCAGATTATTAAACTGCTATGTTCTTGTAGAATTTATTTCAACTCTGATACTAATTTCACAACATATCCTTATTACTTTGGTATTCAATTTAAGTTCTACTAAGTTGTCATTTCAGATAGCCTAAAAAGATAGGTTGAAACTATACATCTCTGGTTTATATGTTTGCTAGCATGTATTCTTTTTTTTTGGAACCTGAAAATTCTAGCAGCCTGGTTGGTTCATCTGATTCTTTCTCAAAGACCAGCACATTTGTCTAGTTTTACAAGTTCTAGCTCTATTTCATAAGTCTAGTCTTTACAGTAGCACTGTCAAAGATTTGGATTACCTCTCTACTTAGGTTTTTCAAGTGGGCTTTTGTTTTCCTATCTGGTTTTTGTAATTTATACAATCTAAGAACTTATCTTGAGTTTACACTACCTAATACTAGTTTGTGTTTCTTCATACAATATTGTATAAGTGCCTAGACCTTTCAATCATGCTGGTATAACACAAATTACAGATATTTTATCCTAACCAATTACAGAAAACAGTTAGTTATAATACAAAAAGAATTGCAAATTTTTGTCATCACTGAAATTTGAACTCTAGACCTGTTACTTGGGAGTTGACAACCTATTCACTTCACTAAATCACTACATTCAAAATAAGAATTACTTTTTTGCAGTATTTATTTTTAAATTATAAGAAAATAAAATTAGGTTACTTATAAGTTAAAAATATACAATTTCAAAAAATTTTTTTTTAAAAAAAATTTTTTAGTTTATTTATGATAAACATTTTAAATATTAATTTTAAACCTATAGTTTTTAATACAACCTTTTAGTTTATATCAAAGATTACAATTTTAATTATTCCAAGTTTAGTAATAAATCAAT
>CAJVQA010000748.1:0-30360 GCA_910591915.1 Cetraspora pellucida
AATACTAGCTTTATATTATTGAATATTTTATTTTTCTTTCTTGTAATAATATAAAGTAATAGCTATATTTGTGAATAATACTTTGGCAGGTACTAGCTTTATGTTATTGAAATTTAAAAAGCCATATATAGCTTAAAACAGTCTAATTATCTGTTACTAATTGCTTTTTCTAGTGTCTTAGAATACTTCTAAGTCTAGCACAGGTAATTCTTGTAAAGGGTAAACTATTTGTTAAGTCTAGCCAATACAAAAAGGACAATAGGTCAAATCTCCCCTACAACTGGCCTATTGTAAAGCTTCTTATAGTATTTAGGAGGCTATTGAATTTAAATTTCATTTTTAATTAGTTATTATTTTATTTATTTTTATATTTCTTCTTTTCTTTTTTTTTATTCTTTTAAATAAAAAGATCTTCTATTTGATATTCATTACTTTAAAATTTGCTACAGCTTGATAGTTTTTAGTAAATTTTATTACAATAGCTACATAAAAACCAAAAATAAAAAACCAATGCATTTAATATTTTATAGCTCAATGAAAGAAAAAAGTTTGAGTATCCTAGACTCTGGTGAGCACTTTAGTTATATAGTAGTAAAAGGTGATCTTCTTTATAATAAAAATGATAAAAAATAACCATGAAGGGTTGCAGACTACATGGAATTTTTAGATGTTGCAAAAGAACTCAATACAGAAATAGATATTAGCCACTATTTTGAACAAACTGTAGGATTATATGCTCGCTTTATTAATGATGATAAAAGATACCAACTATCTTTTTTATATAAAATTATGCAACTCAAAGATTCAGATAAGAAAGAAAAGCAGATTGATGCATATTCTCAAAAAGAAGCTAAAAAATAGCTTATGAAATATATTAAAGTCTTGAATTAATTAGCTATGCTATTCTATATTGTTAAGTATCGAATATATTTTTCAATATTAGCAATACTTAAACATTATTAATAATATTTTTTCATACATAAATAATACTCAAGTTCAAATCAATAGTCTTAGTTATCCAACCCATGTATCCTATAACAGATCACTTTTTTTACTTATATTCTATGTGTGTCTTAATATAATGAATCACATAAACATAATAATTAACAAGATAAAGAAAATATATGCCAATAGCAGTAACATCAAAGTGCTTGCTACAGGGATTGCTTTTATTCTTTCTATCAGAAGAGGCAAAGCCTCAAGACTAGGTTTCATCTAAAAATTCAATTCAATCAAAGTGAATATATTATTATCCAATTGTATAAGGTATGGAGTTACATTTTCAGATATAGTCTGTAATCTATTAGGTTTTATCAATATATCTAGTATATTATTCTTGTTAATTTCACTAATACTAGTTCTATTCTTTACTTCAAAATTAACCTTTGTATCAATTTTTGGTAGTTCAGTAATCTTATCATTAATGAAGCAAGTACCAAAAGTGCTAGTTTGTGCTAAAATATCATGATCAATTTTTTTAGCTTAATCCATACTTTTTCTGTATACAAAATATTGTCTAAGATTTTTGCTAGGTTTAATAACTGCAGATATATTATCAAACTTGGTCATATTTTTTTTATCGTTTCTACCAAGTACAGAGTTTGATATAGCCTCTGATTTTAGATACTCAAGTTCATTGACCTTTAATTCCAATTCACTCTTTATATTTTCCAATTTTGCTATTTTGAATTTGAGCGATGTAATCTCAGTTTCTTTTTTTGATGAGTTGTTTTGAATCAAAATTACATCTTTCTGGGCTGAAGATAACTTATCTTCTAATATCTTGATCATAGACTCAAGTGATCTAATTTTCTTAGATTTTATATTATTCTCAGCTTTGAACTTTGCAAGAAAATGTCTTTATTAGTGTTTTTAATCTGTAAATGTCTAGCTTTATCAATAAGTTCAAGATTATGAGTGCATAATTTCTGAATCTTAGTATTAGTCTCTTCTAGTTTTTTATTTTGCTTCTTTCTATCCCAATTCTATTGTTCTCTTTCTTAATTAATTTTTTTTTCTTGTTTTTCATATCTATCCTGCGATTTAGCATTATATGAAACTATCTCAAAAGAATCTTGGAGAGCAATATATAATTCTTTCTTAAGGTCTATCACATTTTCTATATTAAATAAAGAGAATTATTATGAAAAATAACAAAATATAGAATATATATATAATAAAATATATGTTAGAAACAGTATTATCTTGTAATGACTCTTCGAGTCTAGCTCAACTATAATTATCTGATAATGCTATTAAAGAAATTATACTTCCAATATAATTTAACAATAATAGATAATTACTGATTTTTTTAGAAAATTATTGAATATTAAATATGTAATTATCTATAATTACTGAACTTTTTTTAATATAAAAGAAATATGAGTATTTTAGCATTTTCAATAATTTTTGATAATTTTTTATAATTATAAAAAGGATAGAACACATAACTGTAAAATATTATCATGTTGGTACTCCTTATTTATTATCAGAAGCTATTGAAGAAATCATTCAATCTTGAGGGATGGTTAAAAATGCAT
Source organism: Cetraspora pellucida (assembly GCA_910591915.1). NCBI lineage: Eukaryota > Fungi > Glomeromycota > Glomeromycetes > Diversisporales > Gigasporaceae > Cetraspora > Cetraspora pellucida. Next base: position 2,541 of record CAJVQA010000748.1, read on the forward strand.
GCAGAGAAATAGCTTATAAATATAGTACTTCAACTTGTAGAATATATGAAATTTGAAAAAGACATGCTGAAGAAATACTCTTGTGCAAACAGCAACTAATACATAGTGTTGTTTCTTCTAAAATAATGTCTGAAAATAATAATTCAGATAAGAAGTCAAAGAAAAGAAAATCAGGATCTAATATGGAGGCTAGCTTTTTAGCTAATAAGATTGGTATAACTAATATTCTGATAAAAAAATAGATAAAATAAATAACTTACAAGTTAAGTTTGCACAAAATTGTAAAGAAAGAAAAAAAGCTAAATGTAAAATGAAAAAAGTTTTAGATTTCAGCTAATCTATTTTTGTTTTTTTTAAAGTAGTTTGCAATTTATTGCAGAGCAATGGCTCTTTGAGCCTACATACCATTTCAATATCAGATTTGGTATAAGCTTGTAGTTTTTTATTAAGCTTGATTAATTTAGTATTGAATTTGAGTATCTCATATAGTAATTTTTCTAACTCCTCATAGCTTATATGTTTTTTTTTAAAAGCAAATCATCAGAATCTATATTAAAATCTGTGTGAGCATGCCATTTTTCCTGTGAAATTTGATCAGATACTAGAGACATATTATTCTGAGATACAGTTGCACAGTTCACTTTAAAATTATTCTCAACTTTGTACATATTTATTGGGATAAAAAACTCCTTATTATTGTATACAAGTTTAATTCCCATCTTGATGCAAGTAAATTGTAGTTATATTTGTTAAGTAACATATTAGATAAAATCAATATTAGCTTGGAATATTTAACTACTACAAAATCAGAGTATATAATACAACTGAAAGTAAAGTCCATTGGTACATTTCAGGTGGTTCTAAGAGATTCAGTAAGAATAGTAGCAATACCTCTAAGGTTATGTTTATCTTTTGTATCAATTACCAACTTTAATTATTTGGCTATATCTTCAGACATAATTGCAAAATTAGCACTAGGATCTACAGTAGCTGCTGGAATTACTAGTCACTTGATCTTGTATTTTGTAGTTACAACAATTGTAGCCAGATCTTTTCTCTAAACAAAATCTATTTTTATGAGGTCATCAATAAACTTATCATCTGAATTAGGTATTTCTGGAGCTGGTTTTTTATAATTTTTAACAGAGCCAGTTTCACTAAAATTAGTTTTTTGAATAGATAAAGCTGAAGTAAATAAACTTTTAACATGAGCTAACATATTAGTACCAATTTTAGCTTTGAGTTTTTCTATCCAATCTATAGATGCAATGCTGTCAAGCATATTTAGTACAACTTTCTGAAGAGATTTATCAATAATAGTGGATTTATTTTATGATTTATCAGAATTGGAAGTTTCTTTTTGGTCTCTTTTACAAAGCTTGAATAGGTTTCTAGCTCAAAGTTTTGCTTTTTCTTTTTTGATTTTGGGTTGCTTTGATTTCTTTTTTAGATGGCAATTTTGTAAAGTTGCTCTTATATTTTACTTTTTTTTACCTCACTAATATGAATCTTAATGTTACTTTTAGATTCAGATTTAGCTGAGGATTCTTCAGAGCCAGAATCAAAATTATTATCAGAAGAGTTAGTATCTGAATCTGACTTAGAGCTCAAATCTACAGTAACCTTATGAACATTACTTTTTTTATTTTTGGATCTACTTTTCTTTTTCTAATAACACTTATGAGAATTATGCCCAGTCCTATTACAGTTTAAGCAACAGTATTGTGCTTTCATAGCTTTTTTAACAGCTTTAGCTACATGCAACTTCAACTGCTTCTTCATAAGATTGGCCAATTTATTATCAGAGTCAACTTCAACTTTCTTTATTACTGGTTTTGAAGGCAAATCAGACTTGAAGATAGGAACAAATTCTGAAACCTTCTCAGAAATCTATTGTACAAATCTATCTATTAATATATCTTGCATTTTTGATATGTGCCAAGAGGTTGTGGTCCATAATAAGGTTGAGGTGTCTGCAATGATTGTGATGGCTGTATTTGCTAAGAAGCTGATTGTAAAGAAATAGATTAGAATTGTGTAGGTGTTATTAATTTAAATGACAATTTATAACTAGACTAGGGTATTTTACTAACTAATTCTAATTTTTTCTCTGCTCTTTGCATTTTAATTTGCTCTAAAATTTCAAAAAGATCAGCTAATAGTTGCTCAGTACCAATGCATTCCACATCATTCTCCAAGTCTAAAGACAAATCTCTTAGGAATTGTTCCTTAATCTGTTGCTCATCAAGATTAAGCATTTTTCTATATTTTAAAAGTTTTAAGTAAAAGTCTTCTATAGGTTCACTTTCTTAAGCTAATGATCTATAAACTAAATTGCACTTTTCACTTATTACTGTAGGATATTCATTTCCGAGCCAATATAATGCTTGACTAATCTAAATGTTACCAAATACTATAAGATTAGTATTACTTGCATTAATATCATTGGCAGGTCTAGCCAATTAACATCCACTAGCTAAGTGCCAATCTTTAGTAAAAGCTTCAGCTAGAATCATGAAAACACCTACAGTTACTGCATTATTATCAGCAGTATTTGCATAGTCATGGGCAATTAAAGGATTTCTAAAGCTATTACTAATATTCATTTATGCTATAATGTATTTTTGAAGAGCACTTATACCAGCTTGGCTATGATTTGCAAAAATATTGTGAGGTTCCTATTATTTATCAAGAATTTTTTGATCAAACCATTTTAATGCTTGCCTATATAGACACCCTCTAAGAATACCAAATGCTTGATTCTGATTGGCAACTAGGTTTATACCAGTGCCAGCTAAATATAACAATAATTGACTAATAAAAATATCAATATTCGCATCATATTCACCTAAAAAATTTAGTAGTAGTAGTGGTTGTAATGCTATATTTGCTTGTATATTTATAGGTAAATTATTCTGTAGCATAAAAATTTGTTAATTTAAATTCAAAATTAATTGCTTAGAATTTCATGCCCAAGTTTTCCACTTATCTTACTTGTTGTTTAGTTGAACATTAGCAAGTAATAGATCATTTTCTAGAGTCTTGCATTTATTTTTCTACTTATTGTATCAATTTGTTGTAAGATTTAAGAGATGTGTAGTAATTGTCCCATCTATCTTACAATCTTGTAGTTGCTGGCTGTTTTGCTAGGCTTGAATTTGAAATTGTCTATTTAAAAGACATGATACAAATTTTTCTTGAAGTAGCTTTGATATATGCTTATTTTTTTCTATACAAGTTGCTTTTAATAAGTGATAATTAAGTTTGTAGACTCTATAAGCTTGATAAAGAAGATCATAATCATTTTAAAGCATGGCTAACTGGATTTGTGAATCAGCTATTTGGGTTTGTGAATTAGCTATCTAGGTTTGCAAATTTGTTAGCTAGGTTTGCAAATCTGCTACATGGTTTTTAGCATTAATTGTATGAGCATTTGCCTGTGGGTATATTTCTAGTACCAATTGTTTAAGCCTATTACCAGCATCAGAGAATATGTTAAGATAATTTATAATATTATTTAATGTAGATGTTATTGTAGTTGGGTTTTGAAAATACTGTCTAATATTATTAACCTCTTGCTAAATTTTATGATTCTAAATTGTAGCTTGATTTTTTGATAAAAATAATCTGAGCAATTCTGGTTGTTGAGCCATATCTATATTATTATTGCTATTTTTATATAAAATTAGTATTTTTATTTTTTTATTAAGCTTGTCTATTTTATCTTAAAAAATTACTAACTGCTTTTTCAAATAGTTTATATAATTCTCTTGGCTTTCAGAATCTCAAAGTATTTTTTCCAATTGTTCTTTAATATCAGAAATTTTCTGTCATAATGGATCCAGTTTTCTATCTTGAATCAAAATTTCATTTTCAAGATATTTAATACAACTCTCTTTTAAGTCTAAATCCCATTATAATTTACAGAATTGATTTTTTATTATTTGCAAACTAGCTTCGAATTTTTTAATTGTTTTACTAGGTGGAAATACAACTGTATCTGATGGCATTGTACAGCCTATAATATATCGATGCTTCTGGAAACTTTACCAAATAATAATTTATTAATATAGTAGAATCTATCGAAAATGAACTAACCTAGTATTATAATTAGTACTAATAAGGAATTGGCCCTAGTTTGCTAATTATTATTCTATCAACCAACAGGTTATTATTCCAACTCCTGAAAATTATAGAAAGACCTTAAAGCAGAGAGATATCAGTTTCTATATAAAAAGATATATGAGTGACTTACAAACTAGTATGAATGACAAAAATATACTTCATTACCAAAAGATACTCTATGGGTTAGTTATAGAAAAATTTCATATTCAAACTGTATACATATGTGTAATTTGTTACATTTTATAAATAATACTGTCAATAAAAAGAAATACAAATGGATACTTACTGTTATAGATGTTGCATCTCATTTTAAATAAGCTGTTCTATTAATATCAAAAAACAGTTTAGAAGTTACCAAAGCATTTAAGAAAATATATAATAATTCAAACATTCCTCTTATCTGATCTGATTTATTACAATACAATAACAGATGTGAATAGATGGATGAGACTTCAAAAATAATGAAGGCACATAATGTTATAATCTGAGTTATAGGCCTATATTCTCATTGAGGTCTTGCAAACATAGACAGATTTTGTAAGACATTAGCAGAGATGCTATACAAGGTTCAATCCACTATTAAAACTATATCTGAAAATTCTAAATTAATAAGAGCATGGGTTAAACATTTATCAAATGTTCTTAAATATCTGAATAATTATCCAACATAACTTATATGAGTGCTAGGATCAAAGAAATGAGATTATCACCTATAAAGACAATTAGATTAAATAGAGTAGAGTCTAGACTATTTACAAAATACAAATGTTCAGTTGGTAAAAATGAAGAAAAATTAAAAAAAGAAGATACTGTTCATTTCTTTCTCATTAATGCAGAATAGAAAGAAGGTATAGAAAATCAAAGACATGCAACAGATAAAATTTGAAGCCCTTCTTTACATAAAATCTACAAAATTGTAATAATAAAAAATAAACCAATTTTATATTATTTAGATAGAAAATTCATACCAATATGTGGGTTTGTATATAAAGAATTAATGCTAATTGATCTTAAAAAACTTCAGTATTCACTTCAGAGCATATTGGAGGAAAACACTTGTTTTAGGTCTGTTAATTTTATTCATATTATTAATAAAATAGCTAAAGCTGTTGCATATGCTAAGAAGCATAACAGAAAATGTCTTGGTAAAATTGGCCAAATAAATAATTTTGATGTATATCTCTGGTTCTGTGAAAATAGAAAGCATCAGTAGGAATATCCATATCTATTAATAGCTATAAAATTTAAATGATGCTCACTTTGCTTTCATCATACTGATGAGTGTCACTGTAGATATATTTTCAAAGATCTGTTAGATAAGAAATTTCCATCTTGTAAACCATCATTTTTGAATAGAATACAATTAGACAAATATAATGAAGAGCTAAAATTGGCATATGAATTTCAGAGAGTTCAACACTACCATCACAATAGTTTATATTACAAAAATTAAGATGATTTAGAAAATCAAAGAAAATATGACTAAAAAAAGTGAGAAATATGCAAAAAGTGAGATATAGATCTTATTGAAATACTGTATGGTGCTGATTTATTCCTATATATAAAACACAAATTGCAAAAGAAAGGTTATCTACAAAATATAAATATAAATAGCATGTCAAAATCAGATTATTCGTCAGAATAAAAAAAACATAATATATATTTATAACAAAAAGATGTTATATTGTGTATTTGCCATAGATGAGATAAAATCTTTGAAAAAATACCAGAAAGATAAAGATGCACCAGCATGGCCTTTTTGTATCATGATGGCAAAGGCTAGCAATTTAGGTAAGACCAATATGTAAACTTGCTAACAATGCCCAAATTTTATTACATGATTAAGAAGAAAAAGCATTCTAAGATAGGAGAATACAATGTTAAATGTGATAATGTATTTTTTTTGGACATTATTTAAATGAGCTAAAATATAAAATAGTTTAAGATTTTTATAAATATCTTGCCCAAAATAAATCAAAGCCCTATTATGAAGATGTTACATTTTCTTCACTATCTTCTGATAAAATTTCTGATCCCAAAAAGTTTAATACTAAAAGAAGTACATTAGTGATATTTGAAGATCTTTACTTTGATCCTACAACTATACAAAAAAAAATTGTTCTATTTTTTACTTGAGGTTATCATGAGAATATTTTCTCAATTTATGTTGCTTAGAAATTTCACAAAATTCCAATAAATATTTGCAAAAATGCTACTCACATTGTTCTCTTTAATGGTGGGGGCTTTATTCGAAAACTTGCAAATATTATAAGTTCTTACACTAATGTAGATCTGTGAAAAGCTTCAAAAATTATTGACAGATATTTGAGGCAAAAAGAATTTATAGTTATAGATCTGAATAAATCTAGATTTAAGTCTTTCTTACTTTGATAAGACACCCCTCTTGATTTAGAAAAGAAGATCGAGAAATTAAAAGATAATAAACATTCTACCTAACCAGATCGAGATTTCAGAGATGCAATAAATTTTTAATCTTTTGTACTATCTGTGCTTATATAAAGAACCAAATATAAGTCATCCTCTTATACTTTTAAAGTTACTTGAAAATATATTCAGTTTCTTGGCTAAGAATAAAGCATTCTATACAGCATTATTTGTCAATAGACTTTGGTATTACTGCAGTGCCTCGATTCTATAAAAACATATTAAGTTTTCTATAGAAGGTTATTAGCAGAATCGGTATAGTAAAGATATGTCTAGACCTCTTTATTGGCAATTAAGAAAGTTTAAAAGAGTTATATGCAAAAAGACAAAACCTTTATATTGCTTAAAGATGGTATATCTCAAATTGGTAGGTTTAAAAATTTCAGATAAATTACTCAGTGCAATTCTGCATTTATATTTAGATATTAACTTTCTTATCCTTGATCGAAGTTATGGTTTTAGTAATATACAAATTATAGAAATTGCAAAATATGGTCTGAAGCTACTACATCTAAGTCTTGATGCATATACAGCTATTACTGATAGATGTATTAGTAAAATAGCACAATCTTGTCTAAATTTAAAATACATAAGTCTCATTTCTTTGTATAAAGATAGTAATATTTCTAGTGCATCTGTGATTAAAATAGCACAATCTTGTTCCAATCTAGTATATTTAAATTTCAATAGACAACCTTCTATTAATAATGAATCAATTTGTGCAATTGCATGCTTATGTGTAAATTTTCAACATCAGAATTTATCATTCAATGAAATAATTACAGATAAAGCCATATGCATGATTGCAACTAACTGTTCAGATATATGAATTATTTTCTCGAAGGCTATGAATGGATTACTGACAAATCAATCAAAAAAATTGCAGATTTAAATAAAAATCTACAAAATATTAGTCTTATTTCATGTTATAAAATTACGGATGATGCTGTATGTAATATAGTTTATTCATGTTTAGACATTCAGAATCTTAGTTTTTAATATATTTATATCACTGATAAAACAATATATGAAATTGCATACTACTGTTCTAATTTACTAGTTTTTAATGCAAAAAAATGTCTGTTTATTTCTAATAAATCAATTTACTTTCTATTAAGCAAAAAACTGACACTAGAGCTAATATTAGATTGGGTTTCATGATTTATATAGGCTGAGATAAAATCATATTATATGGTTAGTTTGATAATCAAATATTTTTCAGTTGTAATTTTATTTTATTAATATAAATACATCCTACTTGCCATTTCTTATATAATTGAGAAGATGCATATATCCAGCCTACCTAGTATTTAAATTGAGATAGATGTTTTTAGTATCTTATTCACTACTATTCTCCAATGAAATAGCTATCAGTATCCAGCCTGATTGAGGTTGAAGTAGATGTTGAAAAATAAATAAATTCTATTTGTACCAAGAGAAATTTTTGTGTCATGTAAAATAACTGTATATAAAAATCAAAGTAAAAAATATTACTAGCTTTTCTTTAGAAAAGATAATGAAATAAAATTTATTTTCAAAGATATATATGAATATATAGATATATATATTGCAAAGCTATAGATTGATAATTTGATGCATTTCTCTATAAACTGTCTAGAATAATTTATTTAATTATAATAAATAGTGGGTATTTATTATCAATATATAATTCAGAATTTTGTATCCATTTTAACATTACATATCATTTCTTACTATTGATTACTCTGTATCCTTGTTGTTCTAATAAATTTACAACATAGTTATATAATTTTTTTTGTAATTAATATTTCTTAGCATCTGCTCAACTTTTAGGACTATAATGATAAAACCTTTTAGATAAATTTTGAGCATATGTTGGTACATTTTTAGCTAGAATCATTCTTCCATTATATCTAACATAAGAAGTTTCAGAAAGTCTTATTTTTTAAGAAGTTATACCTAAAAACTTCTTGTTCTCAGAAGTATTGTCCTTTCTAACTGCTTCCCAGATTCTATTAGATTCTAATTCAGGCTTTTTCTTATAATTTCGATAAGCAGTTTATATAATTCTTGCTTTTCTGAAATCAGTTTTTGGTTTATCACAATTATTATCCCAATGACTGGTCATTAAATCACTAGATACAAGATGATCAACATATCTTCGTCTAGTAAAATGAAATGATTTTTTAGGTTGTATATCATCAATTTTTATAAGTTTCCAGCAACCAAAACAAATAGCCATATGAATTTTATAAATACTTGGTCTGTAATAATTAAAATTAACAAATTTACCTTTACCATATAACATAAATAAACAATATCAATGATATATACTAAATTTCCTGAATTTAACAAATCTTGTAATGAAATTTTTACTTGTATTGCTTATTGAACAGATGTTTCATTCTGTTTTATAGTATATAAAGTGTCAAATAATTTCTTATTATTGAAAATTTGATTGAGTTTATTAGCATAAGTTCTATCATAATATGATATATATGATACAGCATACTTCATATCAAAACCAGGATAATTAATATACGGTTTAGGAAGTGTTTTATCTTTTTTATTAATAATAGTGACAGTATCAAAACCAGACATATTATCACTTATATATTTAGCAGTTTTAGTGTTTTTGACCTATTAGATTTGGTATAATATATATAATTAAAACCAGATTCATTTTTAGTACAAATTGGGTTATTAGATGAGTTGTGTATATTTGGCATATTTTGTGAGTAATATATAAATGAGAATAGAAAAGATGCATATTGAGTTGTAGCAAGAATTGTAGACCTGAAGAGTGCAAAAAATTTTACTTGTACTATTCTCATATTCAAATTGTATCTCATATAAAACATTAAGAAATAAGATTAAAATTATATTTTATGCAGTCCAATTGAATTACCTAATTAATTATTTTTATAAACTGAATGAACCACCTAAGTCAAAGTACTGAGCCATCAGTAATAATGATTATGCCCTTTTAAATACACAATACACATAATCAGAGGCCCTATTGTCAAGAGGTAAAGACTCAAGCAAAATTTTTTGCATAACTATATATACCTGTAACAAGTAACCTGAGTAATTGATTTATAATGCAATATAATCTTGTGCAAGAAAATAAAAATATATTACTTATCCAATTTATCTAGCATATCATAAAATTTTTGGATTAAATCATAAATGATAATATAGCAACATGTTATGTACTTATGTAAATTTCGAGATAGATATATTTAAAGCTATTTCTTATCTTGTAACTCAGTGGACTAAACCACAGGAAGCTCATCAGGGCTTCCTCTTCTTGCTATGAAGACAATTATAACTAATGATCATACTTTCTAAAATTAGGTTTTTATAAGCATAGAAAAAAATAAATTGCAGAGAGGTAATAGTTGGATCCTAGGTCTGCCTCGAAAGGCTATAACTATATCTGAAAAGACTATTTTATAAAAAATAAATAGATTGCATATTTTTTGCAGAACAAATAAGCACTTTTATCAAAGTATTGGGCTACTAAATAGTAATTATAAGAATGTTCAATCTCACAATACACATAGTTAGAGGCCCTATCACTCAATATTAGAGATAAAATTTTTTGCTTGACTAAGCATACCTACATAAATAGTTCCAGCAACTGTTTTATCAACACAAAAATTATTTAGTGTAGGAAAGTATAATGTAATATCAGTTAAAAATTTTAGATAGAAAATAAAAAAAAAATTTTATATATATACTTAGTTGAGCCTTATGTATATAGAGCACAAAGAATGTTTTAAGTTGGTTATTATTATGTGGCCTGTTATATTTGGTATTGGTTATAAATATCCTTTTCTAGACAATAGTATGTTTTCAGGGGACAGTTAGTATAACTATTTTATTAAAAATAAAATTTCAATGTTATATTAGAAGTTGGATATTCAATCAACATGTGATTTATTGTTATCGAAGATATATAAAATTTAGAATAAGGCTTAGATATTCTAAGAATAAGTGACTTCCTGTAAACATAAAATACACATTATTTTTAGATGCAAAGCATCCTCATTCCATGAGACACAACTATATACATATATGTATATTTCCTGATTACATGTTAAATAATATTCACAGACTTTATTTACAAATATTTATACTATATTTGGTCTGAAATAGCAATACATATTAAAATTTTTGCTGATTTTTATTATGGTAATACAGGTCACACAAAATTAGATATGTGGTGTCACTCTGCAGTATTATTTCTTATAGTCAATTTTTAATAAATTTTATGAATAATACCTAAACCCTTTTTCTTATTTTATACGATCCTATGATAAGAATGGAACTCTGCAAAGCAGAACACTTTGTGTCTAAAAAGGCTATAAGGGCAATGAGTATAATGTTCTTTATTAGTAGTTTTATCAAAATTCATATATCACAGGAACTTGGCATTTTCAGATTGTTGAGATCGTTGCCTTTTTTACTTCACAAAAGAGATCATCAAATTTAAGGGAGAGTTAATTTTACCAGAAAAAATAACAAAATAGTTTTAGTATACAGAACCTATAACTGAGCGGAGTTGCTTTATAGAGAAAAAACTGATGTTGGATTTGGGTAATGTAATTACTAATGTATTTTATTTTTTAGATCTAGTAAACTAAATGGTATAAAAATAAGTGAGTTTCCATCTTAAGATAAGTTAGCAATAATGTTATTTTTGCTCATATATATTTTTACTTGATTTATCTGTCTGTAATTTATTTTTAAAGTAACTTTGCTATTTCATTTAATGGAATCTATAAAGATGAATTTTTACTTACCATAATTTTACTTGTATTCAGATACAAAAAATAAGTAATAGTACCACTGCCAAGACTAACAATACCCCCAAGACCAATAATAGTAATGCACCTAAAACTAATGACTTCAATTCAGAAAGCGATCAAAAAAAGCTATTTAGTGTGGGCATAATTCTTGATTATCAAATTCTATGTAATTATCCAGGTATCAATCCTATAACATTTTCAAAAATAATAAAACCTTGTAGTTACTATGGCTTTTGATTTTTTATTTGTATTTGTATTATTTTATTTGTATGTTTCCATCTGGCAAAAAAAATTTTATTAAATAAAGAAGGGAGGTCCTGTAACCTTCCCATGTTTTATTTTTATATGATTTTTGCAATGCAATTTGTGATTATTAATTAGTGGTAACTATTAAGTTAACTTCATTAATTTAAATTTTTAATATGTACTGATTAAATAATCAGAATTCTTATAAGTTTTTTTTTTATTACTTAAATTATAGTAATAACCTAATTTATCTTTATCAGAAAACCTGCAATAATCTCCATCATCATTATTATCAAAGAATTTATCATCATTATCATCAGAGAATTCATCATCATTTTCATTAAACTTATTGAATACATTTACAGTTTCTGGTTCTTTTAAAATCGATTTAGCAGATATGCTTACTTCAGTTTTTGGCAAAGATTTGACATCCTCATTTATTATAACTTCCAAATTATATATATGAGACAACAGGATAAAGGGGGTGGTTGTAATACTTACCTTTGTTTCTGATGAAATTTTTTCAACTTCCTTATTAATCTCAGTTTCAAGTAAGTTATCAAAAGAATTATCGGTAAATTCTATTGTAAGGTTTTTAGTGAAATAATCAATAATCGTTTGAATCTGTAAATTAGTAAATCTTAAAATATTATCTGCAGTATAAGATTTGGTATACTAAAACTTATTCATTCCTATTTTCTCAAATAAGTTATAAACTCTTAATGCTTTTTGTGTTTGCTTGTATAAGTTTTTACGCTTTGTATTAGGAAGATGTTGAATAATAAAATCGTATATTTGTCCTTTTGCTTTTTTCTCTCTAACTCTACCATTAACCATAAAATCTTTAACCAAACCTTTAAACTTTTTAGTATAGAAACACCAGCATAATATTTCTTCTTAATTGGCTTTGATAGCATCTTTTTCTGCATCACATGCATTTTGGTATAAACAAATGATATCTTGGTCTAAAGTGACTTCAGTCATATGATTTTGATGAATATTGTTCTATAAAATTCTAGTTATATCATTCTGATTTTTAATAGATGTTGAAATCTCTTGTATTAAATCTTGCTCCTTTTTCTGCTTGAGAGGAATACTAGATTTAATATTAGATATATAAGTGTCCTCTTTTAGAGAACTTTCAGTAGGTGACCTATATTGAAGCTTATTTCGTTATAAATCTGTTCATTATGTTTTTCAATCAGAAAATTATCTATTTCCTTACCTTCTAATAATTTAGACTTTATGCATATGGCTAATGTAATCAAAGATAAATTGGAGACTCAAAATGAAGTTTCTTCTTGATGTTCATCAGAATTTGAAGCAATATTAGTTATATCATTATCATTATATAGTAAATTTATATCTTCAGGAACATCATTAGAATTTACAGAATATGAATCAGAGATTCCAGGTTCTACATCTTGCAAAACATTAGAAATGATTTGATTGCACACCATACTCTTGTCTTGTTCTTTGATTAGTGAAACATCATATTTCAATTTAACTATAAGATCAGTTTTTTCTTTATTGTTCTCCTTAAGTTTAACAATAAAATTGGTTTTTTCTTTATCTTTCTGTTCTAGATTCATAAATCTGACACCATGTTCTTCTAAAGTTTGTTTTAATTTTTTATTCTGTTTTAACTTTTACATTCTTAGCTTTAAGTTCGACATTCTCAGTCTTGATTTCAGAATTCTTCCTTCTAAGTTCTGCAATTATGACAATAAGCTTTGAATTTAATTCTTGTAATGAAATAGTTTCAGATAAGTCTTTAGTCTTTTCTTCCTGTATTCGCATATTTAATATTATATTATATAACTTTATCACAAATGCTTGGAAAAAGATTTTTATTAACCATGTCTTGGCTGTGTCTGCACAAAGTGCTGAAAAATAGTTTGTTATTCTAATGCTTTTTAATTTCAATTATTTTTATAAGATATCTTTTCAAGAGAACCAAACCAGAAGTCATGTGATGAAATTTCACAGAACAATGTTCCATCAAAAAATGCCAGAAAAAATTTTAAAAATTCTCAATCATATACAAGTTAATATATATCGATAATAATACAATAAAATAAATTCACGAAATACACATGCAAAAGTAAACAGATTATGTATGCGAAATCATACCAGGTCAGCTTTATTGAAACAACAAAAAATCAAAATGCAGGACAGGATATATATTCTAAAACCTTGCACTTTTTTTCTTCTTTAAACTCCTGCCTTTACGCAAACAAGGATTTTTATCACTTACCTTTCTTGTTCTTTTTTGTTCCCCTTCTCTACATGAAGAAGATACCGTAGAACTATCTTCCACTTTTCTGAGCATCCTAGGTATTAATGCATTATATAGCAAGTCTATATTAACTATTAAAATATTTCGTAATATTAATAGGACTTCTATAAAATTTGCAACAATAATAGGATTTGACTGTCGAATTGGTATTTCCGCCTCACGTAAGTGGTAATAACGATGAACGTCTGCACTATCTCTAATAAGAACACATATCATAGTTCCCGCTATTTGTACGCCAATAATTCCAAATTCATCCTTATTGGGTCTAGAACTTTTACGAGCCCAGTATATCCTGTCATTACACTCTCTCCACAATTTTACTACATCATGTCTAGTGATGGGAAAAATGCGCATTTTATAATAACATGCGCATGAATGCGCATTAATATGCACGAAATGTTTCATGCACATAATATCGCATGATAAAAAAAGGCAAAAAAAAAGAAAAAACGATCGAGAGGAGAGAAATCTTGATGGGATAAAATGCGCATAAAACAGAATCATGCGCATGAATGCACATTAATGCATATGTTTCCACAATCATGCGCACACATAAAACCTATCTCTAATCATGTCGTTCCTTTTGCGCCGTACAGGTCAATCGTGAACACTCAGCATACAGCAATTCATAATTCTTTTCATCACGCATCGTAATAAACATTATATCTGGTCTTCTCCCTGATCACCCCTCACCCTTCCTATCTGCGCTCGTGCTACTTTGAAGTTCAGAACTGCTGACAAAATTCGATTTTTCTAGAGAAAGGCCCTTCAATACAGCTCGTATAGTGGTAGTATGATATTATTTACATAAGTGCCTTCGCTTAGAAACCCTGCGAACTCGGGCCTAAACGCTGGATTATTCCAAGTATCTCTCCTAATGCCAATAGAGAAATTGTAAGCTAACAAATATATATATGCCAAAATTTCACAAATAATACTTACAACGTATCTAAAATTCTATCTGTAACTTTCGCAAGCTGTTTTTCTGATTCCTTCCAAGTCCCATCATGTTTAATTCTTTGCATTAACTCGACTTGATGATTCTCATTAAAAGCTACTACAAACTCATTGCACTTTCTTCGTATTTTTGGTGGAAGAGGTGAGGGAGACATTTTACGTTTTAGTTTCATAAAATTTTCTTGTGATTGAGGCATTAGCTGTTGTAGTAGTATTGAATCGTCGCTGATGATCTGATTGGCTAAAAAATCCTTTCATGTCAGTGCTGAAATATCCACGTTTCTCAAACTTGAAAATAATTCCTGACATAGCGACGATTTTTTATTTTGTTTGAGCTTCCCCTTTAACTTTTTTATATTATCAACTATTTGATTCAAATCAAGAGGCATCTTTTTGCTTATCTTCACTACTTTAATGTTATGTAAACTACATATGGTTTTGTAAGAAATTTCGAACTAACGCAAAAATAGATTTAATCAGTTTATATTGATATTAAAAATGAATCCCCACAAAACACATGCAGTTTCAGAATATAAACAAAGCCTATCTATGTGCAGCCACCACACAGATAAGACAATGCGTGGTACTAAATAACAACATAGAACAAAGCATAGGTCAACCTACAGCTTAAGCATCCCTCACGCAGTTGAGGAAATTTCCTGTAGGCGGACTATGGGATGTTAAACTGCTATGCTTGTTTCCTCAGAATTGTACCACTATCTACTTATTCATCATCTGAACCAACTTTATATCTCTTGAAAAATAATATAGCTTGATAAATGACTGATCCAGCAGTAATTTTTTCTTCTTCGACAGTTAATAAAAAATTGTAAAGTTTAGGATATGCGTCGTTGGACATAGTTTTTGTTAATATAAGTCAAATAATGCAAGAAATAAAATCACTAATAAAGTGACAAAATAACAATAAACTCGAAATACTGTCTTTTTATATGTTTTTCTTTCACCTCTTCTCTGAAACTGCAAAAGAATTCTACAAATTGTGCAAATATATGCATCACGAGTTATAGAGCCATGTAAGGTCAAAATCCTTATTAAGGGACTTGTCACTCCGTAGTACATGCATACATTGTGTGCATTTAGACCAGATAAGGTTCAAAAATATATGTGGGCATGAGTTAATTGACTAACTTTGGTTAGGTATTAATTTCAATCGGGGCGCCCCGATCGAAAAATGAAAAATGGCACTTTGAGATTGTGCCCCGTCTCACAAATAAGTTATGCATAACGAAGGTGATACAGATAAATTTTATATGCAGAATTATTACGCTAATGAACGTGGACAAATTGTGATAATGATAAGTTTTGCTTAATTAAATTAGGTATCATTATCACTAACTCAGATTTTAACGTTAATTATTCGAGAATTATCACATTCACATCGCTTATATATTCTCTCTGCTACTTTTTTGCATGTCTTACAATATAGATGTGAATGGTGATCGCATTCGTCACAAACCTTACATCCGTAATTCCACCTTCTAAAAATATGCCACTTTTCAAAGTGATTTTGTCTTTTTTTATTTGTATATGTATTGTTATAATTTTTTATCATTGTTGTATTAATAGAAAAATAATTATAGGTGATTAAAAAATTTTTTATTATACAAACCTGCTCCATCTTACAAAAAATTATAATCCCCATAAAGATAATTTATTTCATGAACACATTTAAAAATTGAATAATGATGATAAATAAAAATTTTATTAATTTTATATAAGTATATGAAGTATTAATACTATTACTACATATCAATATCAATCCTGACTACTGGGTCAGAACATGTAATCTCACGTGATTGGTGTAGTAGATTAGTTTTTTTGTTTCAGAATGGTAAGTATAATATTATCAATATTCTTTTTTCTTAATTTTGAAATAGTTAATGCACTGAAAGATCTAACTTTTTGAATCTTATCCTCTTCAATATTAAGAAAAAGCTTATAAATTTTTTGTGATCTTTCTATTTTTTTCTACAATGTAGTATCTGTAATATTGGGAATTTGTTCTTTAACTTCTTCATTAACTAACAACAAAGAAGCATATGGAGGATTAGATTTCTTGTGATACTCAAGTCATTCTGATAGAGTTTTACCAAAAAAATAATAGCTAGTTATAACTTTCTGATTTATAATTTCATTTTCAGTTTCTGTATAAGTTATATTATTGTACAAATTAACAAAATTATTTGTATTTTCTTTTTTAGTTACAAGAACTTGCAGATTACTTGGTTTGGTAGATAATTCTTCTATAAGTTTCTTTAATATAAATGATTATTTTTTTATTTGTTTTGCTTTTTTGTTAGATGGTTTATCTAGAAATAATTTGGAATTATTAGTATGTTTTTTTAATGTATTACTCTGAGTAAACAGAGAGTTTTTAAATATAGTAGGTGACTTTCTATTAAATCGATATCTTGACTTTTAGGTATTTTGACTATAGATTCTATCACCTTTATACAACCAGGTTTTAGGCATTTTGAACTAATTTTAATAAAACTTTCAATACAATTATGATGATATAAGTGGTCACAAGTAAGTAAAATAATTGGTTTTTTTATTTCATATAAAAAAAGTTCTTGGTTGTATAATAAACATGAATCTAGTTCTGGAACTTCAATGTCTTTTACAATAATATTTAGAGAATCATTCTTAAGAATATTCAATGTAAGAGTTTTGAGACATGAAATATTTTAGGAGTTTGGATTAATAGACATATTCAAAGATAAAGTTTTGCAAGATTAAAAGAATTAGTATATATTATAGACAGATAAGTATTTGTAATTTTTTTTATACTTAGCTTATTTTTATACATTAAACTCTTTAGAGACTAACAAACTTATTTTGCAGATTTTATGAAAACTAATTTCAGGTTTGATGATCTGTTCATATACAAATTATTTAATATAAATAGGAAACATTCAATCTACTTTGATTATGAGTAATTTGCAAATTACCAATTTATTACCTAAATGAAAATAGAAATATTGTTCAATTGTGATTTCAAGAGCTATCTGGGTGAGTATCTGAAAGTGAAGCCTTCTACATAATCTTTTTATAAAATATTGACAGAAGGTTTCACTTTTCACTCTTAATCCTCTACTCTCCCAAATATTTTTTGTAAGTGGTATAGAAGTGGGCCAGATGTAGACAGGTTTATTTATTCAATGATCAATTCACTTTCTATAGTAATGCAGTGTAGTGTTTATTTTTTTTAGTTGCCAAAACAGAACACCATGTCACTAGGATGCAGTAACATAGTGCAGTAATATGTCATTTCTCTAAAATACTTCTATGTTGATTCTACCTATAATAATTTTCTGGATTAAAGATTATTTTGTTCTAATTAGCTAATTTCTATGATGTTTTTGGCTAAGAGAGATAATCTTTTTCTTTGTAATATGAATGCATTTCTTTTAAGTTTTTTTTAGATCAAGATTGTACCAGTCTAAACCTATAGATTCTGAATCAGAACTGAATAAATTAGTCTTTATAGATAATTTTTTAAATATATCTATAAACTTCTCTAAATTTAGATCAGGTTTATCGATTTTTGTTTCAGAATCAGATAAGTTATTTTTACTAGAGCTGGCTTTATTACTATTTTCTTCGATTAATAGGATATTCATATTATCTATTACAATCCTAGCAAAATGAGTATAAGTTTTAGGAGGATATTCAAAACTAATTTTTATTTTGCACATCTATAACCAATTCTATTCTAGCACCAAATCAAATGATGGATTTTTGTGAATTTGAAAATCTATTACTTCAGTACCATCTAAGCTTTACCATTTTCCTTTATACTAAAATTGCAAATCTAAGTATTTTATTTCTTTGTCTATCAAATCATCATCAGATATATCTTCTAATCCATAATCTTAGTCAAGCTTATTATACAAGCACTTGAAATAATATTGGATTTAGATGTTGTATCAATTAATGCTTTTACTGAGATTTTTTCCTCTATAATTGTTTTTATGAAAACTATATCAAATTTTGCTGGAAGCAACTACACAGTAGCTATTTAATAATATATATTATAACTGAAAAAATAATTAATTTAGATAATTAATTTTAGACAAATATATTATAAGTTAATAATTTCTGATATATAAATTCCTTATATATTATTTATTTTTTTTTTGTCAATTAATAAAGATAGTGAAACCCAAGATTTAGCAAGATATTATAAACATAATAGCAAACCCTGATATTTCTTGAAGAAATCATACACTATGCAAGTCTAAAAGAAAAAAGAAAATATTAAGAGACAAAGCCCCATTGCTTTACAATAATGATATTACATCTGAGTCTTCATTCTTATCTTTATTTGAGTCTAATTATGAATAGTCTAATAATAAAGATTTTGCTATAAATATGGTAAAAGCAAAGAAACATAATTAGTTCTCATTGTCAAAAATTTCTCTGTATAAATTGATATTATTCTCAACCTTATTATTTTTTTGTTTAGATACTAGAGTATTTGGTCTGTCATTCATTATACTATAATATTCAACTGATAAAGCATGACCTATTTTATGTCTATATGCCAATTGTTGTAAATATTGATGGCAGGAATCATTCCTACCTCTATATACTCTGAAAGCATAATCAGCACCTATTTTTCTTAGTATATATAAGGTAATTCTATAACAACTTAAGAATTGATTAAGAGGTGCAATATTAGTATTCTCATTCTTATCTTTTAACAAGAAGGGAAATTTATCCAGTATTGATCTCTGAATCTAGATAAGTAATTCTCTTGCTCATATTAGATTTTTTTTCATTAAAAGGAATAGCCAGAGTTCTTCTACCTTATCTTTATTTTTTGCATAACCAATACAGTACCAAGAATAGTCAGAATTATATCATGACTTGCAACTTGGTTTGTATTAGTTGATATGAAGATTTTTCACATCTGCTGATCACATACATAGCATTATAATTATGTCTATTAGATTTTACATGAAAGAAGACATGGTAGTATCACATTCACTAAGTCTTTCCTGAACCTTTTTTAGATAAAAGAACTCA
Source organism: Cetraspora pellucida (assembly GCA_910591915.1). Lineage (NCBI taxonomy): Eukaryota > Fungi > Glomeromycota > Glomeromycetes > Diversisporales > Gigasporaceae > Cetraspora > Cetraspora pellucida. Next base: position 22,458 of record CAJVQA010000748.1, read on the forward strand.
GGACAATCATACCTATTAATTTCACAAAGTATATGCTTTCTTGTTTGAATTTGATTTGCTTTTTCAGTAATAAAGAATATTTTCATTGCCTCAATGATGAGATAATTAGCATCTAAGCTACGTAATTTTTTCTGTAATAAATTATAATGAGAATTTTCTGCAACAGTAATGGAAGCAGAAGAAGCCAAGTCATATGCTATTCCATTTATTTCTTTAGATAAGAGATTATTTTTTATAATATCTTGGGCAATAATTTTAATAAGATCTCTTTTATCAACATGTTTTTCAGAAACTTGAATAGGAATAAGAGTATTAGCTTGCTTCTTACTTAATTCCAATTTTTAGAAGCATCTTTTTGCCTGATCTCTGGCTTTTTGAACCTGCTCTTTAGTCTTGCCATTTGAAAGTTTATTAGCCAACTCTTTGACATAACTACTAAGCTGTGATAAACTAGTTTATAGAGTCAATTTGTAGTGTTTTACAAATGATGTAATGATTTTTGCTATGGTTAGTATAGTGAAGCTAGTGTCTTTGACATATATATTAATTGAAATAGTTTATATAGACTATTTTCATCTAATATATACTATAGGGATTCTTTTTTCAAATCAAAATTAATTATACTTTTTCCTTCTATATCTAGAAAAAAAGAGTTTATATATACCTATAGAGTAAGTAAAATATTGATTTGAAATTTACTAATATATAAGATATAACAAAAAAAATTTATATAATGACTTAGGCTATATTAAGATTTATGATTTATTTTTATTTTTTATTGCAATGTTCTTACTATAGCAAGTATATGTTCTGGACCTAAAACATCTGCTTTACTAAATGCATCATACAAAGCATTCAGTTTATATTTTGATAAAATTAAATTTAAGTGATAGAGGAATCTTGCAAGTATATCATTTCTCTATTTCTGAGTTTCTCTATGATTCCAACATATTTCTAATAATTGAGATAAGTTATATCTAGAGTATCCTATCTGAATCAGATTATATAATGCAGTTTATTCAATTTTTTTATAGCAAATAGACACATTCTTTTTTTTACAGCAGATGACATAGTAATCAGATATCTTTTACATATGTCTCCTCTTCGAGATAAAATAAAAAGAAGTGGTATCAGAGCAGGATAATAAAAGTCAGCTAGAGGATAAATTGTACTGTATTCATCTAAATCAATTGGTAGAATATCTTCTAAATAATATATAAAATCTCTGGCATATTTATATCCTTTGCATAACAATCTATTATATAATTTTCTTTGTCTTTTAATCCAATGATTAGTGAAGAGATTAAGCACTTCTTCAGGTTTATTGAATTTTTTATTATATTCCGGCTCTTGAATATATATTTTTGTATTGTATTAATATGGTATATAGTTATAAAAATGATAATAGTTAATTGTTACTTATATAAATGATAAGTTTAATTGGTTATTTTTTTGTTTATAATATTTATAATATTTATATGCTCTTTTTCTACCTTGGCCACATGGGACACAAAGCTGAAGGCTTGATTTAGTTTCTCAACTACATCCTTTACAAGGTTGTAGAATTATTATACTATTTCAAATCTTAAATACATAGATAGCACAATATTGTCCTTTTGCTGAGTTTTTACATAATTTAGTATCTCCAACTAATAACCAATTACAAGGCATTTTTGATTCACAAAATGGTTATATTATTCTATTTTCACTTTCATATTTAAAATTAAATTCAAAAATAAAAAATTAACCAAATATCATTTTTAGGCATTACAAAAACCAGTATATTGGTATAAAGAACAGAGTTTTCATTATATTTTAATTTAAAAATTTTATATTGCCTATATGTAAGAGCAAAAATTTCTCTATATCAAAGCTTCTACTTGCGAAATTTATCTTATTCACTTCTTATCGACTAAGCAATTACTATAATATACCATTTTTCTGGAGTTTGTTAATTGTTTTTTTTCATTTCTCATTAGTATTGAACTATAAAGTTCTGATTTCATCTTTCTTGAGAGAATAGTGGATTATTTCTTTACTTATAAATCTTTCTTGCACTAACATGTCTATATATTTATTGGAATCTTCTTCAGCCTTTTTTGCATAACTACATATTCTTGTATCAGTTTGCATTCTATCATAGAATGCTATGGAATTGAGCTTATCTTTTTCAGTAATAGTAACAAACTTATCTGGATTCTCACCAAGCTTAATAGCTTTTTGCCTTAATCATATTTCTTATTACTCTCTTATTTGATATCCAAGTAGGTATGATATCTGCTAAGAAGATACTTTATTACTAGTTTTTAGTTCATTGTTTACAACATTGCTTACAAGTAAGTCAGAAGAGATTTCAAGAGATTTAGATTTATCATCTGATAGTTCTACATGTTCGATCTCTGAAGTCATAGATATATCAGTAGACTTAGATAATAAAGCAACTGAACTTTCATTTGATATAAAATTAAAAAGATCTTGGGTCATATTAGTAATAAGAGCAAGTGATATATAATGTGAAACATTGAAGCTTTGCTTCCTTCTACTTTTTTTGATATGATCAGTAGTTAATAGTTCTGTTATCTTTTTTTCTGTTTGGGAGATATAACAATTTCAGATATATCGAATACAAGGATATTTGTGAATGCATTAGAGGGTATCTTAGCTTGAGATATGTCAGAAAATTCTTTGATATCGATACCTGATTTGTATAGTTTATTCATGATTTTGGATCGATCAAGAATATAGACCCAGTCTCTTTTTCCATTAATTTGTGTTGCTTGCATTCTATACCAATTGTTGGAAAAGTTTTTTAAATTTTTTGTTAGTAAATGGATTTTCACTATTTCTTTCATACCAAATATGATATTTTTGATATAAATTTGAATATATTGAATTCTCAGTTCTATTTTTAGGCCAAGATAAAATATCATCGATTATAAATCATTTCAGGTTTAGTAAATATTCCAACATTATATCTGTTTTTATTTTAGTAGTAAGAATATCTTGTAGATTCCAATTTGAGATATTAAAACTGAGTAAATAAGCCATAACTACATTTGGTGCATCAGGATGCTTGAGTACTTTGGCCAAATTCTTAAAATATGCCATGTTACTTTTACAATAGAAAGATATATTAAAATATATGATACACTAATTACTGATTTCTATTCAGAGTGCAGCATCATGATTACTTAATATCATAAATCTAGCATAATCTTTTATGACTTTTGGTTTGATACCTTTGTGTTCAACTGTTAAATAATCTTCTGTGATAAGTAATTTAAGATGATCATTATACTTATTTCAATCTCCACTAGACATACCTGTTTCATTTATAACAATTAGTTTATGAGCCTAAATGCAACTATTAAAATATCCCAATATTTTTCAAAATCAAATATTGCATAGAAAAGCTTTGACTTAAGAACTTTCTTAACTATAAAATCAATTAAGATATTTTTTCTGCAACCTGGTAAGAAACACAATACTTGAATTGTTCTAGGTTTTTTAGATAGTTGTTGTACTAGATATGTATACCAGTATCAGAAATATTTACTAAGCTCTTTATTCCTATCAGAGATTATATTTTTTACATGCTATAGAATTGGATCAATAATAGCTGGATTAATCTCAATTGTTGGTTGAGCTTTGAATTCTAAAAAAAGGGTAAAGAACTTGGTATTTATTGGAGAAGTATTTGGGGGGTATGGTAGAAAATCGATATTATGATAAAAAATTAGATCTTTAATAACTGCTCAGTCTATTAATGTTTTTAACTTTATTGTTTTACCTTCATATTTTATCATTTTGATTTTATACTTGGCAAAATCCAGTTTAGATGCCATATTGTAGTAAAAACTATTATCTGAATTTTCCATTTTAAGTATCTATAATTTTGAAGTTGTTTGGATACATGTGATAGTTGCTTGTATTGCTTTATAAACTTGATTACAAGTATATATTTCTTCTAATGTGCATATATTAATTAAGTCACTCTATACGAAGTGGTTATTTGGATCAAAAATTCTAAGATGTTCTATTTTTTAGAGTGGTGGTGAAGTTTTTTCCTGATTTTTAATATTCTTATTAATGATAAGTTTTAATGAAGGTTTTTTTATACCTTTAGGTATATCTTGATCTGCATGATAATAATAGTAATGATAAGTTTTTCTGTTTTAAACTACATATGCATTATCATTGCTATATTCTTGATTACATAGAGGGCAATATGATTCTGTTATACATCTTAAAGTAAATATATATACAGAAGTTGGATATAAAACATCAAAACCTTTGATATTCATTATATTGAGTAGTTTTTCTACATAATCGACTTTAGCTCCAATGGTCCCATTATCTGCTTTACTATTTTTCACTAATTCTTTTGGGATTTCTAAGATCAGGCTATCTATAACTGGCACTTCATCATTAGGAGGATAAAGCATAAAATCAAAAATATTCCTATTTTTGGAATCTAATGCTTTCTTTACACATATGTGTTCTCTTATCTCTTCAATAAATTTTAATGTTCCAAGTATTTATAATAAAAATGATCTTTTATTTGTGATATTGTCAACAATTTTTTGTCTTGTAAACCCACTGGAAGTTGCTTATGAACAAGTTTAGTAAATCCCACAACTTTGGCAATATTCTTAAGACACATTCTAAATGTTAAGATATAATAAGACATTTTTTTTAAATCACTACTACTGGCAATAGTGATAGTAGTTTTGTTCTATTTTAGAAATATATTCAAACAAGTTTTTGTAAAAGCATTATAAAGTATATTTTTTATCTTTTTAGGTGTAAACTTAGGTTCAATTTTATCAAATTTTTCTTTAAATAAATCAAAATTGATAATAGAACAAAGTGGGTCATCACCATCAACAAATTTGTATAATGAATGTCTTTGCTGTTTACTAAGTATAGCTTCTATTCTATCTACAGAATCTGTATTGAGAAATTGTCTTATCTTTATACTATTATCGCAGATTTTATACTTATATTTGACAATGCTTATGGCTTTGGCCTCTTGGTGGTAGAATGCCTTGCTATTTTCTTCCTCTATCTTTGACTCAAAATTTTCCAAGTTTTTTGTGCTCTTTGGTTAAAAAAGTGGTGTTTCTGATTTTGCTGGCATATGATCAATAGTTTCCTGTAAATTTTGAATATTTTGGGTAGTTATATTACATTATTATTTAAAACTATAATAGTGATTAGAGAAAAGTTCAAAATAAAAATTAATTATTTTAGGTAATTAGTATTAAACAATATATACTACTTTAAAAACATATTAGCAAAACTTTAGATATAGGATTTTACTGTTGTTCTTATATTCTTAGAAGTGGGAAAGTATGTAATCGAGATTGCTATTGATCTGAAGGGTGTACAATTCACTGAGATTCTCCTAGCCATATATCATATAAAGAATATAGTTGTGTTAAGTTAACATCTTCGATATATAGAATATGCAGAACTCATGCTAGTAAGTATCATTCTCAGAACCACTATTATTAGGAGATGCTAAAGAAAACAGCTCAAAATAGTATTATAAAAAATATATAGTAAGTATATATGTGATATCTTAGTATAGCCAAGTGGCACTGAAATTTTTTAGTAACAGAAAATTTTTAGAGTCAAGATCTCTATCAAATTTTGCATTTTTAAATTTTTAGAAAGCTTTCTAGATGTCTGTTACTGAAAACTCTAAAAAAGGTCAAATTTTTTTAACTTTTTTTCTTTTTTTTATATATAGAAATATTATATATATATATAATATCAAAGGTAGTATTATAGATGAAAGCCTTCTTAATTTTCACACTATAACGACAACACGGCATAAAGAATCCCTTATGGGTATATGCAGTGTTCAAGAGGGAAGTATAGCTTCTGTTAGACGTTGTCAAAAAACTATACCCTTCTCTGAGGCAGTTTGGGAAAGGTAATGCAATACTAATAACTTTACTTTATTTTACTAAGAGGAAATAAACCTTGTCTGTAAGAATTACCCTAGAGAAGGAGTATCAATACAGTTTATAGTCAAAAGCTGTTTATTAAAATAATAACAAGAAGAGTTATCCTTAGATTTCTGTTTCTAAAGAATTCCAAAATGTGTTTACAATATTAAAGAGAAAAGAAGTGTCTGTTGCTTAATCACACTTGGGGAATTTAGCAGAATTTATATATCTGTGAGCTAAATAGCTAAACAGTCAAATGACTAAGCAACTAAGTGACTAAGTGACTAAGTGACTAAGTGATTACTAAGTAACTGGAAGGTTCTAGCAACTAATGACTAATGATTACTAAGTGACTAATTACTAAGTGACTAAGTAGCTAAGCAGCTAAGTGACTAAGCAACTAAGTAACTAAGTGACTAAGTGATTACTAATTAACTAAAAAGTTCTAACAACTACTAGTAATATAATAATAATACAATAATAGAATAACTAATACTAAATAATAATAATAAAATAATAATAACTAATAATAATAAAATAATAAAATAATAATTTGTTCTATATAAAAATTAAAAAAAAAACTCTTTCTACTAATCTTCAATTTTGTAAGATCATAAATCAATACACTTTAGTTTGCCTAAAGTTAATTAAATAAACTGGTCTTGCATCATTAAGAAAAAAAAAAGGAAACACAAAAATAGCTAGGCTTTAATAGAACAACTTCTGGGAAAAGCTGTTCAATTAAAGAATAAAAAACTTTGAAAATTTTTGAAAAATTTTTGGAAAATTGTAAACTTGGCTATAACCCTGTAATTCTGATTAATTGACATATAAACAAAGCACAAAGTAAACAAACATGTAAATTTAGTAAACAAACAAGCAAACAAAGTAGCACATGTCTAATTAGGAAATAAGTACAAAACATGACTGACTAAATAAAGCATAAGCAATAAGAATAGATATTAGTTAAATAATTAGAAGCTTTTAGAATAGAATAGTATAGGAAGTTAGACAAACAACTAGAATTAAAATATCGATAGCAGAAATCAAAAAGCTTTACAACTTAAATCAATAAACATCAACAAAAAAGTATATATGCTTGAACAAATTAAAAGCTTGCATAGTACAAATAGATATAGATATAGCACAATTTTTAGGGGCAAGTGACCTAGTTCAAGTATATATTATAAGAGTCTTAGTAGACAAGCACAGAGAAGTGCAAAAAAATCTTTATAAGAAAAAGACTGCAACAATAGAAAAAAGATTTCTAGTAAATCAAAAAGAAGAAGTGCATGAAAATATCATGCAAGATGTAATATATGACAGTAAAGAGGAAGCACAAACTACGATAACAAAAATGGAGCTAGAGCTACCAACAACACAACTAGTAAGTCAAGAGACTTTTATGAAAAGAAAAAATACAGTGGCAAAAGAAGATACTAAAGGCAAAGACCAAAAGAAAGGAAAAAAGGTAAACAACAAAATAGTAGAGCATAAAGACTACTAAAGTAGAGAGTTAATAGAGCTAGAAGCACTTGTAACACAACTAATAATTTAAGAGAGTAGTTTTAAACGAAGGCACCCAAATGATAAATTAGAAAAAATCAATAAAAAAAGAGATGATAGAACTAATAAGCAAGCAGAAATGCTATTAAATAAAACAGAAAAAGAAATTCTTGAGAATTCAGATGAAGAGGCAAAAATATATGATAAAATAGCATTGCTAATGACAGAATGCAGCACATATAACCCAGAAACAGAAGAGTCAAAAAGACTTATGCTTCTAAGATACAAAAGTAATCTAAATAAAAAGGCATCAATAGAGGATAGTGATCCTAGTATAGTAGTTAGGTTGTTATTCTCCAGACAGCAGGTCTAAGGTTCAAATCCCACCTATGACGAAATTTGGAAATTATATCTGTGTTATGATAACTGTCTCCTGTCGA
>CAJVQA010000749.1:0-30358 GCA_910591915.1 Cetraspora pellucida
CTACTAAGCAAAGAAGTAGTAGATAAGCTCTGGAGCTTTGTCAAGTGCTATAAGGGCTTAGGCCTAAATAGTTACTTAGTTTAGTATAATATTCTATATAGCGTAACTCTTACAACTCCTTATCAAGTTGGTTTTTCCTTCTGCTCTCATTATTGGATTTTTCTCTCGAAATTTTTACCAAAAAGTGGGAAATCTGGCATACCCCCTCTAAAGGATCAGCACTGTTTACCTTGCCAAATCAGTAACGTTATTCATGAGAAAACCACGAGACGAGTATCAGACTTATGATGGACAACACATGTTAAACTCAAGAGAAAAATAAAAACTTCGATCATTTTCTCTATGTGACAAATGGAATATATTATAATACAGAGATCAAGCAAATGTGAAGTAGTCTTTATTTAGTATTATATAGAATTTTTTAAAGCCATGCATAGGCAAAAATAGTGCCTTTATGTTTCTTTTTGTTCTTTTCTTTGTTCTTCTTTTTTTTATCTTTTCTTTTTTTTCTTTTGGTTTACGTTTAGGTTTTGTAGTTAGTCTCCCCTTTTTTTTTACTTCCTTTTTAGTTTTTTCCTTTTTATATCTTGTTGTTCTTTAGGCAAGGATTATAGAATCCTCTTGCTTGATAATTAAAAGAGAGAAGAAAAAACGGATTGAAGATGAAGTTAGGAAGACAATTTTAAGGCTGGTCATGAAAAGAAGAAGACCCTTTCATTATGAACTTTAAGTAGTTAGACAAGCCTCTTACTTCTGTTTGAAGTAATATGACAGGTTGCACTTAGGTGCCATTAGGATGGCCAGGTGAGGCTAGACTTAGTTGTTAGGTACACTTATATAATTGCAATAGTAGTTCCATAAATCTTAATAAAATACTAGCGTGACTGCCAATATAAAAAAAAAAAATATTTTAGCATATTTCAAACTATTTTATATTTCTTTGAATTATTTTAAATAATTTAAAATATTTTGAATTTTTTCAAAATATTTCAAAATATTTCTAAGTATTTCAAATATTTTAGAATTTAGTTATTAAATATATATTTAAGATTTTTTATATTATTAACTATTATTAATATATTTCAAATTGTTTTACTAAATTTTATTTAGTTTTGTTTTTTTAAATTTTTGTTTTATTTTAAATATTTTTAAATCTTTCTAATAATTTTATAATTTATAAAATTTTATTTTTATAATTAATATTTTATTATTTATTTTATTTTTATATAAACTATTTATAATATATTTTAAATAATAATTTTCTATATTTTAAAATCTTTTTAAACTTAATTAATCTTATATATTAATCTTAATATTAAAATTTCTATATAAAAACATGAAAATTTTAGAAAATTTTAAAAATATAATAAAAACATAAAATCTTAGAAATTTTTTAAAAATATAAATATATAAATATTATTAAAAAATATATTTATTTACTAAATAATTATTAGTTTTTCAAAGTAAAGAATTATATGAACTTGATTTTTAATTGTTTTAATATTAATTATATTAAATAATTCAGTTAATTAAAGTCTAAAACATCTATAATAATATAAATTCTTTTTAGATTTAAAATTATATCACTGAATTAATGCAAAATTTAATGTTTTTTTGTTAAATTTAACTTTTATTAATAAATATATTTAAAATTAAATATTAAAATTTAAGTTAATTTTTTAAAAAATTTCAAAATTTCAAATATATTAAAAAATATCTGTTCATAACAAATTTCTTGATCTGATAAATATTCAAATAGTTCTTCAGAATTTATAGCAACTGCAATATTACTATATAAAGCTTTTTATAAAAAATATCTGTTATTTGAATTATAATTCTATTTTTTTTTTTTTAATGTTAAGGTTTTTGCTTTTGAAAATTGATGTTTTTATTTAAGTATTTAAATACAGATGCCTTTAGAAGCTTTCATATATAGGAGGTTATAACTAGTTATATATATATTTTTGGTGTCTAATTTAAGTAGTTTGCCTATATATTACTATACAGGTTCTATACTAGGTGCATATCTGCAAGCTAACTATAGGTCTTGTCTATTTAAACCTTCTGCATATGTAATCTGACTTGTGACTACAGAGACTTCTTTTAGGCTACATCTATCTAAAGTAACTAATGCTTTTGAGATCCTTAAAACTAATTTAGTCTTAACAGGAAACTTACTAGAATCTTTTGTATTCTACATATAGCTAATCTAGTTTTATGCAATATACTATAGTTATTTAGTACTTGCAATTACAATGATTACCTGTTTAACTGCTATGTTATACTATTTTTATTCTTGTAGAGTTCACTAAAACTCTAGTAACTATCATTGTGATGTTTTCTCTATTTTCTCTTACTAACTGCTACTCAGAACTGACAGAACTCTTCTAATTTCTAATTTAAATAGTCTGATATAGCATATATATATATATTTTTTTTCTGACAATTTCAATGACCTAGTTGATTATATGTTCCTCTATACATCTTGACATCTGGTTTATTCTTTTATTCTTTTGAAGATGTTTTATAAGCTTTTATCGGTTTGACTATATTATTGAAAATTTATATTACCTCTTTACTTAAAAATTTTTAAATAGACTTCTAACTCTTCAGTTTCTTAGTTTACTGCACTTAGTGGTCTTATTGTGGGTTTGCACTAAAGTCTTATGTAACACCAGTTATTAACATTTTTCTATATATGTATAATGTTACACTTTGCATAAATGCTCTGAGCTTTTATTTGAGATAGTGTGACTTAAGGTTACAGATACACAAATCCAACTAATTATTAAGAAACAGTTTGTTATAACACAGATTAATTTCCAAATTCTATTGTAAGTAAGATTTAAATCTTAAATCTGCTACTTGAAAGATAACAACCCAACTATTATACTAAAATCACTATTCTCTATAGATATATTTTCTAAGGTTATTAAACTATATATTTAATAATATAATAATTTAAACTTATTAAATTTATTGTATTAAAATATATCTTTAAATATTTTAATAAATTATTAAGTCCAAAATATATTTTAGAATTTGGATTATAATTTTTTAATTATTTGTCAATAAATTTTTAAGCATTATTTAAACTAAATATCCAAATTAAATTTGTAAATTTATAAAAACTTATAGTTTTAATATTTTTTTTTGATTTGTTTAATAATATTTTTGTTACAATATTCAGTTTTTGAATCTATTTAATTTAAAATAATATAGTTATTTTTATAAAATACTATAAATATTATTAAAAAAATCAAATAATTCTTACTATTTGCATTATTTAAACTTCTATATTCTGTTTATTTATTAAATAATATAGTGTTTTAACAAAATTTTTATGAAGACTTTTATAGGTTTCAGTAGAAAATTTATTTAAAAAACTATATTTTTTAATTAAATTAATAGTATAATACCTATAAATATAATTTTGGATACTTAAATTCTAAATAGTTTTAAAAAATAGTAATAAATTGTTAGGCCTAATCTTTTATTAAAATCTAAATAGAATAAATTATATTTTTTATAAGTATTTTAAATATATTTGAAATATTATGAAATATTTTAAATTATTGCAAAATAATGCAAATAATTTTGAAATATTTTGAAATAATGCAAAAAATTTTAAAATGATTAATAAATAGAATATCTTAAAAATATTTTAATATTTTTGCAAATATTCTAGTTATTTTAATTATATTCAAATAATTGCAAATTTTTTAAATCATTATCATTTTTTTTTTTTTTTTTTAAACCTTAAGCAGTTACACTAGTACTTTATTAAGATTCTTGAAACTATATATATATACAATTATATAGAATTTTCTAATACCTAAGTCTAGCATTACTCAGCCACCTATATGATACCTAAGTGCAACCTGTCATACTATTTTAGTTAGAGATAAACTGCTCGTCTAACTATTTAAAGCTATATTAGAAGGGCCTCTTCCCTTCTGTAACAAGCATATTGATTGTCTTCAAAGCTTTTTTCTTTATTTGGTTCACTTTCTCTATTTTCTTTTCTTTTTCTTCTTCTCTTGTTTGTTGATTCTTTCTCTTTTCTTTATTTAATTTTTCTTTTATATGAACATCTTTTTTCATCTTATTTGTTATATTAGTTTTCTTCTTCCAGTCTTGTATTTTTCTACATCAAACTCTTCATACTTGATCGTAAAAAGTGTTCTATACTGTTTTTGTTACTATGTTCATGCACTTCTGTGTTGTCTGCTTGTTTAGAAGTCTTTCAAGTTTCTTTTCTACTTTAACCTTCATGAGTCTCTTTATCAGCACTTTCCTGTTTTCAATTTCCTCTGCTTCTGATTTTCTAAATAGTGTTTCATATAAGACTTATGGTAGGATTTTGTTCTTCTCTTCTTCTTTAAGTCTGTTCTATGCTGCTGCTGTTGCAACTTTTTGAATCTGCTTCCACAAACTTTTTTGTTTGCTACAACTTGCTAGGTGTGCTTGTATTTCTTTTTCCCTAACTTGGCATACTTGGCATTTTGCTATTGTATATACTTCTGGCCTTCTTCTGTTTAACTCTTCAAGTGTTGGCAGCTTGTTCATTATACACTTAACTGCTGTAGCTCTTCTCATGCTAAGTTTCCTTAAAGTACAGTGGACTTCTTTTGTTCTATTCATTCTTTCCAGAAACTTGTTCAATTATATAATACATTTTCTGACTTTGGCTCTAGTGCTCTTATTGGGATTGTCTCTCTCTAACTGGCTCCAATTTTGACATTTGCTATTATTTTACACAGAAGCCTACTGATATGTCAATTTTCTTATTTTTCCACTTTAGGTAGTACTCTATTCCATCACATATAACCTTATCTGCATGTATTAGATTCCCACAAGTTGCACCTTTTTTTGCGAGAAAATCTGCTCTATCATTTTATTTATCTTCACTATGACTTTTAACTTTAACTATTTCTGTCTTTATGTTCTTACTCTTAATAAGACCTACAATGTTCATTATCTATATTGCATTTTTCCTCTTTATAGTGCTTCCATCTTCTATGTTTTGAATTATTCTGTTAATGTTTCTTAATGCAGTGATGCTATCAGTATATATTTCTATATTTTTTTCTTTGGGAATTGTTAAGATTGCTGTCTATATTGCTGCTAGCTTTGCTATTATTGCTGATGGCCATCTCTTAAGTCCAAATGTGTTTTCCTCTTCTGGTTAGTCTTTTTTATCATCTACTTGTACCCAGCCAATACCTATTCTTTCTGTGCTGTCTTCTTTCTTTTTCTTGTATAATGCTCTATCAGTATAAATAATGTATTTTTCTTTGTTCCTTCTCTTGTTTCACATTAGGATTTCTGTTAATTGATTTGTAATTATATTACTTAACTTTTATTTTTTGATTAATTCTATTTCTAGTTTTTCTGCCAGTTTTAGTTCTAATAGCTCTATTTTTTCTCTTTTCCATTCTTCTATTCTTTTGTTTTCTAGTAGCTGCTCTAATGTTGTATTTATCTTGCTGTTCATTTTTTCTATGAGTAACTTTGAGACCACTTTTATGTTCTGATTTCATCTTATCCATCTTTCACATTTGTCTGCTATCTGTTCTGATTCACTTTCACAACCTTTATATAAACTTATTTCTATATGTGTTTTTTCTTTTACTTTATGCATTAGCCAATGTTCTGCTAACACTTTCTTCTTCTTTTTTTTGATCACTTTGCTAAATTGCTAGTTGTGTTTTGGTCCATGTATGATCCATTCCTTTCTTCTTCAGTCTTCTGACATCTTTGTTCATTTAATTTTTAGTGCCTGTGTATTGTAGCTGTTTGTTTTGTATTGGTCTTGCATTTCTCTGCTTGCTTGTGTTTTCAGCATTTTTCTTTCTATTTCACTAAACCATTTGGCTTTTTTTTTCTTACATAATAGATCTTGAAAACTCTTGAGCTGTCTCCATGTAATTAAGCTATCACCTTTTGTATCTACTAGCTGGTTTACATATAATATTCCCCATTTGTTTATTGTACTACCACTTGCTATCCATATTTTCACTTCTAGCATGTCTTTGATTTGTCTATCATGTTCATACACTTTTCATAGCCATTTTGCTACTTTGATACTTATTTCTATTTCTTTTGCTTTTACTATTGTTTGGCATGCTAGATTGTTCTTTCAAAACTTTTTGCATTCTAATTTGCTTTTGATATGCCAGATGTCTTTTGTTAGGCCTGCTTTCTGACATCCTTGAGCAATCCTAAGTCTTGTTAATTTATCTAAACTATCTTGTCTATTAAGTCTTGCAAAGATACTACTGATTTGCTTAGTTGTTATTTCTTGGCTTAGTGATTTGCAGTTGTCTAGGTTCTTGTATTCAATTATGCAATTGCTTGATGTCTTCATCATATTGCATTTATGTTTAGCCAAGCATATTAATAGTTGATGTATTTTATCAATTATTCTTTCTGACATCTTCGTTAATTATAAAAGATATCCAAGTTTAGAAATTATTACTGCATTGTTTATGTATGCAATTTGGCTCATTGTTATTTTCTTGTATCTAAGATCTTTGACTGTTTGGATAACTATTCCTTTTGAAGGGGTGTGATGACCTAGTGAAGTGGATAGGTTGTCAACTCTCAACTGGCAGGTCTAAGGTTCAATTTATACAGACGACGAATTTTGAAAATTATACCTATGTTATAGTAACTGTCTCTACCGACCAGTTGGGTTTTGGGCATCTGTAATTTTAGGTACACCAAGTCAGGCCCCATCTGACATTGAGAGCTCAGGGCATTTATGCAAAGTGTAACATTACATAGTACATGTACATAAAGGAATATAAAAACCGGTGTCATATAAGGCTTTGGTGCAAACCCATGATAAGACCCTCGGACATAGAAGGCTAAGAAACTGAAGAGACAGAAACTCACTTGGAAATCCCAAGTAAAGAGGTAGCACAAACTTTCAATAGTGCCATTGGACTAATGGAAGCCCATGAAACACCTTTATAGGAACTGTCGGATAAACCAGATGACAAGATGTGTAGAGAAGCACATGACCAACTAGGCCACTGGAATTGCTGGAGGAAAAGAATACATAAGTATACCATATCAGGCTATCTGGATTGGGAGTCTGGGAAGTCAGATAGTTCCAAGTTGCAGCTAGTAGGGGATGATAAAGAAGAAGTCAGAAAGATGGGTACCAGGGTTTGGGTGAACTTTACAAGGGTAATAGTGGTTTAAGGAGTAACCCTGACTGCAAGTGTTGGCCCCAGTCATAGTGTCAAACCAGGTTAGCAGTAAAAGAGAATACGGCTCGCTCTGGTAGGTTTACCTTGAGGATAAAAATAGTCTAAGGATTATAGTCCTATGGTCGATTGTGAATAGATCCGGGTCTGTGATCTGGTGAAATTAATACTAGGATTAGATCAGAAGGTTTAAATAGAACATCTAAGCAGGGGTGTTAGGTATAGCAACTGGTAGGGAACTCTCGGGCAAACTCCTTAAATAGGTAATATAGAAAAGTTACATGCGTAGCCAGTTGTACACTTGTCTAATAGTTCATTATAGATCCATCTATATAAAACATGTACCCGCTATAAGTATTAATAAAAAGCTTGGACCAAAGAGGTTACCTTAATACTGAAAAAAAAAAAATAAATTGTAATATTTAACAATATAAACTTATACTAGCTAATAGTATATAAATTGATTCACAAATGCTTGGTATTATTTCTGTTATTTGGTCTATTACTATCTTAATCTTGTTGCTATCTTTTTTTATCAGTACATCTGAAATCACATTGATTCTGTTATTTACTCTTATCTACTGTTGGCAGCTATCTTCTTAATGTTCTTCTTCTTTTGTATAACCCTTACATTTGCTAATTTCAATAGCTAATTCACTTTTTTTATTCTGCATTTGCCAATGTTCTACTAGTTTTTTTTTTTTTTTTCTTGACTATCTTTCCTAACTGTCAACTGTTCTGTGCACTATATATTATCTATTCTTTTCTTCATTTGTCATTTGAGATATACTTTTAGCTCATTTGCATTGCTTGAGTGTTTTGCCTGATTGTTCTAAATTGTCTTTTAACTTCTCTATTTTCTGGTCTAATGAGCATCTCTAATTCTATTGCTTTGAACCATTCTGCCTTTTCCCCTTTACTTGATAAATCTTAATAGCTTTTTAGCTGTTGCTATGTAATTAATCTCACTTTTTTTGTATTTATTAGCTAGTTTAAATATATTAGGCCTGTTTCATTTATTCTAGTACTAATTTTTTTTTGTAACTGTATATTTATGAGTTCTTTTATTTTGGTTCTATATCCAAACATTGTTCATAAATTGTCTTCTGTTTTTATATTTATATTAAGCTTTCTTGCTTTTATCAATGTCAGACAAGCTAAGTTATTTTTCCAATCTTCTTTAAACCTGCTTTTTGGCATTTGTGTATTATTCTTAGTTTTGTTAACTGTTTAAGACTATCTTGTCTGTTTAGTCTTGCTAGTAAGTCACTTATTTGTTTTGTTATTAATTCTTGTTGTAGTGTTTTGTAACTTCCAAGATCTTTGTGTTTTATTACACAGTTTTCTAATGTTCTTTGTAGATTGCTCTTTTGCTTTGCTAAACTTATTATTAGTTGATGTATTTCACCTATACTTCTTTTTGATATTTTTGTTAGCTGTAGCATATAACTTAATTTTGGTATTATTACCATATTGTTTATATATATGATTTGACTCATTGTTATTTTTTTGTATCTAAGATCTCTTATTGTTTGACTGATTATTCCTTTAGCTTTCTTTTTTACTAGCACTTCATTTATTCTATTATTTAGCCATATTCCTAATAAGAAAACTATCTTGTTTTTTGCTTCTTCTGTTATCTTGCTTTCTTTAAAGATCACTTCTCTTTCTTCTTTATTTATTTTTGTATTCATTATCAACAGCTTTGATTTGAATCTATTTATCTCTATGTCATTCATCTTAAAGAACTCTTCTGCTATTTTTAGTATTTCTACTAGCTGTTTTTTACTATTTGCAATTCACATTATGTCATCTGCATATGCAATAGCTGCTTGGTGTTACTTTGTAATATTGCTGCATTGCATTCTTCTTTTGATTTGTTGTTCTACTATATATTCTAAATTTTTATCTTCTTGTATTCTCTCTAATAGCAGATTATAGAAAAGTCTCCATATTAATGAAGATATTATTTCTTCTTGATCTATGTCATCTCCTGCTATTATCTCTTCTGTTAGACTATGAGCTGTGATAATTTTTAGTTGTATTTCATGAAACAGATCCAGAATGTATTTTATTATTCTTTTAGATACTTTAACCTTTTGTAATACTAGTTCTAGACTCTCAAATGGAACTAAGTTAAATGCTTTTTTCATGTCTTGCAAAATTATTCATACTTCTTTACCTTTCTCTTTTGCTTCTTTTATTATCATGTTGAGAATATGTACTGGTTATTCTGTTGAGTTGCCTGAGAGGCCTGTGTAATTTGATCCTTTAAGTATTTCTGTAAACACTTTGGCAAGCCTTCTTGTTACCATCTTTGTTACAACTTTTCTAAATGTTTTTATTAGTATTATCAGTCATATGTTATTTAAACTATATCTTCACTCAACATCTTTAGGTATTAAGTAAACTTGTGCTATTTTCTATTTAGTTGGTATCTTTTCTTCTTTTAAATATAGATCTGCAAAGCCTCTAAATACTTTTTGAGTTTTCTTTTCTGCTTGCTTTATCAGAATATAACTTATACCTGATATGCCTAGAGCTGTTTCTGTCTTTAGTTCTCTTAATATTTCTTTTTATTCTTTTTTCTTAATTTCTTTTTCAACTTCTGTATATCATTCTTCTTTAATGTTTTCTTATGGTTTATATATTTCTTTCCTCTCTTTTGATATTTCTTCTAATCTTGTATTTCTTTTTCTAAATTGTTTTTTATAATATTCTGCTACTCCTACTCTGACATCTTTTGGGCTTGTTAGCAAAATTGTTTCTTCTTTTACTTGTTTGATGAACCTGTTGAGTAATATTTTCTTATAAGGCTTATTTAAAAGACTTACTATCATCCTTCTCTAGTCTGTTCTAATTATTTCATATCTTTTATTTATATTTTCTTCTATTTGTTTTCTTTGCATTTATTCTCAGTCTTTTTTTTTTTTCTACTAATAGCTTTTTCCAACCCTTTATGTCTTCTATTCATGCATTTAAGTATTGTTTTTGTAATCATAGAAGCTTTGCACCAATTTTCTTGTTTAGTGTTTTTAACTATTCATTCACTTTACTTTTTTCTTCTTCTTTCACTGTTTGGGATCTTTTTGTTTTTATATGTTTTATTAGTCTTTGAAACTTAATAATGCTTTCTTCTCATTATTGTTCTCTTGAACTTTTCCTTCTATTTGTTGTTATGTTATATATTTTTTCTTTAGTATATGCTTACTTGCCATTGTAATGATTGCTTTTTCTATTATGTCCTATATATTGTTTAGTTTCTTTGTTTTTCTTTCTTTATCTTGCTCTTTTTTGTGAATATCTTCTAACACTTTTTTTTTCTCTAGTCAGTTTTGTAATTCTTGCACATAATTCTCCTAGTCTTCTGCTTTTGCTTGTTTATACAAGTATATAGTTCTTGTCTGTATTTTCTTTTTAATCTCTGCCTTGCTTTTCTCTGCTACTAGATACTTTATCCATATTTCTGCTATTACTATTTTGTAATCACTTTCTGTATCTCTTTTATTTCTTCAATTTCTGCTTTTTGTAATTCTGAAGCTAATTTTTCTGATATCTATATATAATCAATTCTTGTTGGTACTTTTCTGTTTGACCATGTATATTGTTGACTTGTTGGGTTCATGTCTTTATATATGTCTTTGAAGCCTTGATTCTTCATTCAATAAAAGATTGGCAGCCTTTTGTAGTTTATCATTTGTGGATGTTGTCTGTCTAAAATATTGTTTACTATATAATTAAAATCATCCATTATAATAATTTGTGTTTGTCTTTTCCTTTTTATGATTGTTTCTACAATTTTTTGCTAAATGTTTTTTGCTACTACTTTATCTTTTGGTGGCATTTGGATTGCAATCACTACTAACTCCAATTGTTTGAAATATAGTATAATCTTTATTATATATTCACTTATTTTCTTAACTGCACCTATGAGCTTCTCCTATTGTTCATTGACCATAATTTCAATATCTAAACCTTTCTTTTTATTTTCTGCTGCACTTGCCCAAAACTCTATATATCTTTTGTTTGCTATATATGTTAAAATTTTTCCTTCTCTTTCTGTAAGGTTTGTTTTAGTAATTTCTAATATTGTAATTTTCTCTTCTTCTGCCCAACTAAGCAAGTTCTCTAACTTCCAACTTTTGGTTTTTACTCTATTAACATTGTGGCATACTACTTTGATTTCTTTTCTTTCTTTCTTCTACTTTTCTTTTAACTTTTTCTGTATTGTTATTTTATTTTCTGTCTTTTCTTTTTTTTTTTTGCTTTCTTTTCCTTTTAGACTAGGAGATACATCTTTTTTTCTTCTTCAAAAACTCTTCATTTACCTTGCAAAAGATCTCGGATCTCCTCATCTAAGTTCATTAATTCAACTGGTATGCCCTCAGGAGTGATTAGCCAGAGCTGTTTGGCTTTGTTGTGTTTCTAATCTTTCTAATCTTTTTAATATTTTTTAAAGAAAGCTATGTATTTCAGTTGTGTCTCTTTATTTTCACTTTGGTTTCTCTTGTGATTATTGTAGTATTTTTTATTTTTTATTTGTCTTTCATCATAGTTGACATTTCTATTAGCTTCTATATCTGACTTTTTACTAGTATTATCCTTATTGATATATTTTTCTTCTATACTCTTGTATTTGTATTTCTCATTTTCTTTTTTGTGATCTTGCCAAAAGAGTAAGTGGTTGTTAAATTATATCAGTTTTGTTTGTGCTGCTTTTATTTCCTCTACTGATGTGAATATAATTGTAGCTGACCTTCTTTAATTTTTGTTTCTATTAGGTGGTATATATACTGACTTTACATTCTTTTTCTTTAAGCATCATAATAATAATACTTCTGATGCATTTTCTAAAAGCTTTACTAATCAGGTTGTAAATTGATTTTGCATATTATGCTGATTATAGTCTTCTTCTCTTATTGTTACTCTTGTAAGTTTGTGCATTTCTATTGACAATAAACATGAAATATTTTTTTCTTCTATTTTTCTCACCTTAATTACTGCTAATGCTTTATATTTAGACCTTTTAATATATTTTATATGAGCTCCTTTAATATTTTAGCACATGTGATCTATTTTTTTTGCATTAATATTAACTGGCAAATTCTATATTATTAAATGTGAATTTGCTTCTATCTCATCTTTTGTTGCATGGCTGTTTTTATTATTTTGTTCTTTTCTTTGTCTAATAATGTTTTTAGATTCTTCTACTTCTTTTCTCTTGCTTCTTAATACTTGCTGTATCTCTGCTAAATTCCCAGTTGAAGTCCACTTCTACTCAACTATTTTCTTTTTTGAAAAGTTCTTAAATTAATTTAATATAATAATTTTCTTAAAAAATCTACTGCATATATTTAATTCTTTCTTTTTTGTTTTTACCTAGCACTATATATGTTGGCATGTTTGCCTTAAAGGATTTACTTCCATCACATATACAGTTTTTTGGTGACTACTAATTTTGCTCTATTGTATCTGTTAATTCTAACATTTCTTGCTTTTCTTCTTCTGCTTTTAGTTTTGCTATTCTTTTATCTATATTTTTGATGTTTTTTTTAAGATTGCATATTCTGTTATCTGTTGACTTTTCTTGATCTTTTTTGTTTTTTTTTTTCAATTACCATTTTTACATTCTACTGTTTTCATTGGCAGTTTTCTTGTAGTCATGTTTTTGAAGTCTTTGAGGTTATGTTGATTTGTAGTTGAGAAGCTTAGTTCTTCTATTTGTTTTATAACACCTTTTAAATCTTGATTTGTTTCTTCTCTTTCATTTTTATATTCTTGGTATTTTTCCTCTGTATCTACAAGCATTTCTATTTGATTGACCTTTTTTCCACTTTTATTTCTTCTAGCTTTGTTTCTTTTCTTGATGTTTCTTTCTTATTTATGTTTATCTAATATCTGTATGACCCAGGAATTATATTTATAGATGCGAGTTTTTTTGCTCATTCTTTTATAATACTATGTGAAACTGTGCATACTTCTGCTATTCTGAGTACCTCTAGTATTTGGCTATACAAAAGTAAATCATTTGTCATAATGTTTTTTGGATCATAAATTGCCAGATCTTTTGCTATATACTCTAGATTATTAGGATTTCTTATAGGTTTTGCCAAAACTGCATCTAATATTTTACTATTTATATATCTTCTATTTCTATCACCAAAATCCTTAATATGTTGAATTAGGTTTGTACTGCATGGTAGTCCTAATCTAGTTTGTACTTCTATTTCTAGACTATTCTGTTGTTCCTCTATTTGCTTATTCTACATGCTATACTTACCTGTTATTTCCTAATAAAGCTATTTGTTGTTACTATTTATTGTTTAGTATAATGTAATATATTGTTTTGTTTGTGCTGATGACTAGTTACATGTTCCAATTTTGTTTTTCAGGATCTAGTGCTGTTTTCAATTTTTTTGAAATAATTTTTAAAAATTTAAAAAACTAGCAAGAGTTTTTGTTTAACAGAACTTTACTTATACTGTTATTAAAGCAAAGTAGTTGTATTTTGTGTGCTAAATCTTTTTTCTTAGAGTCTAAAATGAGGTTTATTAGGCTGTTTTTGCATTTTTCCTTTATGTTTGTTTGGCTTTGTTTAGAAATTAAGGATTAGTAAAGAGAGTTCTGATCTTGTTCTTGTTTTTTTTTTTTACTTTTATTTTTTTTTTTGTTTTTTTATTATAAATGTTTTTATATCTTTAAGCAATAATTAATTATTGAAAAGCTATAAGAACAAATAATCTAATCTTAAAAAGAGCTGCTAGAAGATCATTTTCTCCTATTTGATGCACAAGATGTTATTGTATTTATCACTTCATAGAAGCTGTTAATAAGATTCAATTAATGCAGCTTCAATCTAAAATATACAACATCATAGAAAAAAATTGTATTGTATTTTAGTCAGGTCTTTGTAAACAGTATCAAGGCCTAGATGTAATTATTAAAGAGGTAAATAAGACTCTAAAACCTTAATCCCTTCTATTTTACAAGATCATAATTAAAAAATTGTAGCACATAACTGTAAAAAATTTTTTAAGATAAATTTATAATTTTAATATTATAATTCATGGCATTTACAATAACTAATAACAAATGTTAGATTAGGAAAAATTTATTTAAAGTGATTAGATATAAAGAATATTAACTATTAGGACAAAAAACTCATCCAGAATCAACTATAGAATGTTAAAGATTTCAGCTTCTTCTATGAAGTCTTAAATTTGTAAATTCAGCAGATTCAAAATCTGTTTGTTGAAGCCTAGATAGAGAATGCAAGTTAAATAAAAACTTAAAAAATTTTATATATTATACCAAACAAGCTCAAAAAATTTTATTATTGATATGTTTGTTAGTAAAAATATTCCTTTTTTATTTAGGCTAATGCCAATTACAAAACAAGAGGCTGAAGCTTAAGAAAGTAAAGAAAATATAACTAACCAAAAATTTTGCTAAAAATAGAAACTCTTCTTGAGCAGCTTAATAAAAATGCTTAAACAAAATATTCAAGATTAAGATTAAAAAAAAAAAGTGAATTATTAAACATCTTACAAAAAGTGAGATGTCTATTTAATTTAGATAATGATCAAGATTGTTTAGAAAATTCAGAAACTAAACAAGAAGAATAATTAATTATTTACTGTCATAAGCATCTTCTATATAGCATATTATTTTTTGAACTACTAGTAAGTGCATTATATAGAAGTATAACTATATATGCATATTTGTTTAGATGCAATTATTATTTTCATAAAGCTAAATGAAATATGACTAAGTATTTTTGGCTTTTTTTATATATTTGCTTATAGTACTTGCAAATTCAAATTTAAATTTGATTCTGTAGAGTTGTTTGCAAACAATTAGAGTTTACTATTCTAATGATACTTTATAATTTTAATTTTTGCATTTTTATGTTTAAGTTTTTGCAAGTTTCAAATGCTATACTATTGAACATTATGTTTAATATAATATTACTTAATTGTAGCATTCTGGTTTGAATTTTAGAATCTATTACTATATTATTATTTACAAATAAGAAAGATTAAGATTGTTATTAGAAAAATTATTCAGATTATATGATTTACTACATCTTTATTTTTTTTATTTAAATAAAGATTTTATATTGAGTTTATATTTTGTATTTGCTACTTATTAAAATATATACTTATTACTTTGTAGTTGTAGGTAAAGGTCTGCAAATTGCCTATTTTTGAGGCCTAGCCCAGTCTGCATTTAGGGTTAAAATTTTTATTCTGGCCCAGCCTAACCCACATTTAGAGTTAATATTTTTTTGCCAGTCTAGTCTAGTCCACATATATTAAATTTTTTTTTTAGCCTAGCCTAACCTGGTCTAATCTGCAAAAATTTTTTATATAATTTTACAAAATTTTAGGCCTACACTGGCTTGCAATTATAAAGTTTTGCAAATTTTTTGGTTCAGTCCAGCTTACAATTATAAAATTTTGCTTTAGGCCTGGCTCAGTCTGCAAAAATTTGCAGACCAGGCCAAGCTGCAGGACCCAATTCAGGCCTTTAGTTGTAAGTGTTAGTCTATTACATTCCAAGTTATATGTAACAAAAAAAGATATAGATAGTTTACTAGTTTAAGTATTGCTATATTTCTGAAGGGTACTAATTAGTATTCTCATTTATTTAATTTGTGATTTTATGTTTTTTTCATTAATTACTTAATTCATAAAAATGAGGTAAAATTCAGATTCATAAATTATTTTTAACTTAAGCTTATTATTTATATTTATAAATACATCTTAAACAAAGAAACAAGATGATTTTACAACAATACTCAATTATAGTAAAATTATCAATGAGACATATTTAACTGTAAAATAGTTTGTATAGTAACATTAGCAGAATTGGAAAGTTAATAAATAGTATATTACTATTATTTTATTAATATGTTCTTGAAAACTTAGTTTTTAATTATAATTATTTCTAGGGGGTGTGATGACTTAGTGAAATAAATAGGTTGTTAACCTCCAAGTAGCAGGTTTAGAGTTCAAATCCCAGTAATAACGAAAATTTGCAATTTTTTCTGTGTTATAGCTAATTGTCTTCTGTGATTGGTTGAGATAGGATACCTGTAACCCATGTCATATCAGCCTGACTGAAAGGTCTAGGCATTTGTGCAACATTATACAAAGAAACACAAACCAGTACCGAGTGGTGTGAACCTAAGATAAGTCTTTAGGCCATGTAAATTATAGGAACCAGGTAGGAAGATGGAAACCTACTTGGAAGACCTGAATAGAAAGGTAACCTGAACTTTCAATAATGCTACTGTAAAGACTAAACCTATGAAACAGAGCTAGAACTTGTAAAACTGAGCAAAGAGCTGGCCTTTGAGAAAGAGCCGAATAGAACCAACCAGGCTACTGAATTTCTAGGTTTTGGAAGAAAAAGTTACATGCCAGCAAACATGTAAACCAAAGGTGTATAATTATGACCTGCCTTTTTAGGCTATCTGGTTTGGAAGCTTGGTAAAACTTGAATTGAATACCAAAGTAGTAGGAATATGTTGTAAAGTCAATACTGGGGTTGGGGTGAACTCTACAAGAGCATAGCAGTTAAATGGTATGCCCTGACTGCCAGTATTGGTCTTGGCTATAGTGATACCAGGTTAGCTGTAAGAATGAGATACAGAAGATTCTGGAAGGTTTAGTACAAGGTTAAAGATTCTCTATATGAGTGAACTGCTTTAAAGACTTAGTGACCATAACATATTTGCACTGGTATCAACTAGAGCATCTTGGTAAGTGTAGGTAAGTGGGTAAATACAGGAACAAAGTGGTTAAATAGAGAACTTACAAGTAGGTTTCAGGTATGGCAGCTAGTGTAGAACCTTCAGATGAACTACTTAAATTAGAAAATGACTAAAGTTGTACAAGTGGCTAGTTGTATACTTTTTCCATAGTTGCCTTCTGTAGTTGTAATGCAACCATTAGCTAAATGTACTATCAATAAAATTCTGGGTTGCAAGTACTCATCTTAATTTTTTTTAAAAAAAAAAAATAATTATTTCTAGATAGTGTGATTAAAATTAAAAATAATAAATGTAAGCATTCAATTATTATCAAAAATTTGCTAAAACAAGTTATTTTAATAGAAGCTTTAGTTTTGGCTATTGCTACAAAAATAAAACTAAAGCCAATGTTAAAGATAAAACATGAAATAAGTAATGCTTATGAAATAATTTATATTAGATTATTGCTATATATCAGTATATTAAAGCATATCTAAATTAACAAATAACTTATTTGTCAATCCAGTTATAGAATTTGCTTTACTCTTGCTATATGAATTTCATATCTGTAATAAATAGTAGTCAGAATTATTTGCATCAAAGTTAATATTATATAATTAAAACTAACTAACAAGATTTAATGTGATATATGTAAAGCCTAAATTCCCTTCTTAATATTGATGTTAAACACTAATTAACTTTGAATGCCTTTAAATATAATCTTACAAATAATGTATAAGGTAAACTAAAGCCTTCTTTGATAATATTTTTTATGATTTTCAAAGACCTAAAATGTAAAATACTTTGGATACTAAGAGCAGATTAATTGCACTTTGGAATGTAGGTATTTAAAAAAAACTAAAATTTATAAAATATTACTGCAGAATGCATATAATGTCTCTTATATTGATTATACTATTTCTTCAACTATAATACCTATATATATAGCTTAAATTGTAAAGTACTCAGAGTATTTTAGTATATTTTAGTTTACATTGTATAGTAATATCAACTTATAAAGTTTAATTCAAAAATGTATAAAGGTTCTAACTAACAAGATATTACTATAATTATAAAATCTAATTTAATTAATTTACTACTTTACATATATATATATTCTAAATAAATACAGATATTATTTAATGAAAAAATGTGAAACACATAAGATTATATATGCAAAATTCAATTTTTGATAAAGTAGATTTAAAATTTTTGTAAAAAATAACTATATTATATATATGGTTATAAACTAATTTAAAGAAAATCTAGAATATTCTAGTTGATATTTTATTACTATAAAAGAAGCAATGTATATTGTTCAAATTTAGTATATTCTCTGATTGTAATATTATTAAATATTGGCAAATAATATAATAATTATAAATAAATTATTATTAAAACTTTAAGAAGATATAGTAATATATTTTATATATACAAAAATCTATAAAATATTGAATATATTAACCAAATATTGTTTAAAATAACAAAAAAATTTATTAGCAAGCTAATAATATATCTTTTGATAATTTATCTAATTACCAAGATATCAGTAAATATTCTCTTAATAATATTTTTATTTACTTGTTGATATTTTAGTATTATGTTTAGAATTTTTTTTTTTTTTGACAATCTTGTTAGAGCTCAAATACAAAATTTTACTAATTGAAACATTATCTATTCCTAGTAATTTACTTTTTGTGATTGCAAGCCCAACATTATCTGAATACAAAAACTGAACCCAAATGCAAAACTTGTCACACCAATTTATGCCTAAATTAGAAGACTTTGTTAGCTCTGTTAAAAACCAAACTAGAATGGATTAATTCTATTCTATACTAATTTATTAATCTCTTTATTAAACAACTAAATATATTCTGCTTCTCTATCCTTATCTTTATCAACTTTAGTCTTATTTGATATGCTTTTTTTGTCTTCTTCTTTACTTTTGATTCTCTTTAAAATACTATTTTCATTTTTTTCTCTCTTCAATCTGCATTGCTTTGCTTTTAATATTATTCTATTCTTATTTTTTTATTTGGATACTGTCTTACATTTTTTTTATCATACTTCTTCTCTAAACATTTTCTCTACAATCTTAATGTATAACTTTACAGATTGCTTTGTGCTTTTTTGCAAAACTTATTTTGTATATAATTCTTTAAATATACTTTTCATTGCTAGGTTGCATATATATGACTCTTGATGCTTAACCTTATTTACTTCAGTTTTGTCAACTAATATCTTACTTAAGTCAAGTTTTGTTATCTTGCTTTTATCTATTTAATTGAGTTTTTTTTATACTAGCCAACATGCTAATTCTTCAATATTGCTCTAATAACTACTATACTTTTCATATCTAAGCAAGTGAATTGATGATTTTTGATCTGCATAACACTTTTTGCATTTATTTGACTTATATAGGTCTGATGCTCTCTTCTTTAGCATATTAAGAACTAGTAAACTATTACTAATATACTTAATTCTAAATGATATCTTCTTGCTTATCTTTAGTAATTTATATTTGATTTCTGTTAAGCTTTTGTTTTTTTTTTATAATGCTTTCCAATCTTTTTGCACTTTAGAATTTGGTTTGAGCTCTTTAATTACATTTGAGCATCATCACTTAGCACTATTCATTATATTCACTAATGTCTTAACAAACTTTATATTTAAAATATTATTTAAGATGTTTTAAATTATATAACTATCTTTAAATTATTATCTTTATATTACACTATTAAATTATACATATTTAATAATATATTGTACAATTATCTATAAGATGATTAGTTTAAATATTTTAGTTAACATATTGAATTTTTTTTATAATTAATATCATCTAAATATCATTTAAAATAACTAAACAAATTTTATTAGCAAGCCATTAGTATATCTTCTTATGATTTATTAAATCTTTAATATATAAACATATTATTATTAAAATATTATCTTATATCTTCTTTATAATATCATTATTTTTTAGATAATAATTTGATAATTTTTAATATTAATTATCTAAGATGTAATAAATTTTTCTATCTTATATATATTAGTTTATTTTTACATTTTTCTAATTTTATAGCAGCCAACAAGCTATTAGTTAGCTATCATTTAGATAATTGTTTGTTGATATTTGTATTATATTTTTGATTTTGATCCATGATGGCATCTTATTTTATTTTATTTGTTATATTTATCCTTTTTTTTCAAGCTTGTATTTTTTTATATTATACTCTCTATACTTGGTTATAGAAGGTGTTATATACTGTTCTTGTTACTATATCTATGCACTTCTGTATTGCCTACTTGCTTAAAAGTCACTCAAGTCTTTTTTCTAATTTTAGTATTATAAGTTTTTTTATTAGCACTTTTCTGTTTATAATTTCCTTTGCTTCTGTTTCTTTAAATAATATCTTGTATAAAACTTATAGTAGAATTCTGTTTTTTTTCTCTTTCTTGAGTCTGTTCTATGTTGTTGCAACTTTTTGAATCTGCTTCTACAAACTCTTTGGTTCATTACAACTTGCTAAATATGCCTAAGTTTCTTTTTCTTCAACTTGGCATACTTGGCACTCTGCTGTTGTATATACTTCTGGTCTTTTTCTGTTTAGCTCCTTAAGTATTGATAGGCTGTTCATTATGCATTTGATTGCTATAGCTCTTTTTGTACTAAGTTTTTTTGATGTACATTGAACTTCTTTTGTTCTGTTTATTTTTTTCAAAAACTTGACCAATTATATAATGTGTTTTTTGTTTCTAGTTCTAATATTTATATTAGGTTTGTCTTTTTTTTAAATAGCTTCAATTCTGGCATTTGCTATTATTTTATACAGAAGTCTTGCAGTATGTTAATTTTCTTGTTTTTCTACTCTAAATGGTACTTTATTTCATCACATTTGACTTTATCTGCATAAATTATATTTCAACAATTTGCTTCTTTTTTTACAAAAGAGTCTGCTTTGTTATTCTACTTATTTTCACTATAACTTTTAACTTTAATTATTTCTATCTTAATATTTTTGCTATTAATAAGATCTACAATGTTTATTATCTATATTGCATTTTTCTTTTATAGCATTCTTTTCTTTTCTATATTTTGAAATGTTTTATTAATGTTTCTTAATGCTGCAATGCTGTTTGTAAACACTTTTATGTTTTTTTCTTTTGGCATTGTTAGGATTGCTATCTATATTGCTGCTAATTCTGCTATTGTTATTGAAGGCCATCCTTCAAGTTCTAATACAGTTTTCTTCTCTTACTAGTCTTTTTCATCTTCTATTTGTATTCAACTAATATCTATTCTTTCTGTACTGTTTTTTTTTTTCTTCTTATATAATGTTTCATAGTATAAAAATTGTATTTTTTTTTATCTACCTTTTTGTTTTATATCAATGTTTCTACTAACTAATTTGTAATTATGCTATTTAATTCTTATTTTCTAATTAGTTCTACTTTTAATTCTTCTGTTTGTCTTATTTCTAGTAACTTCATTTCTTTTTTTTTTATTATTTTATTATTCTATTTTCTAGTATCTGTTTTAATATTGCATTTATCTTATAATTGGTTTTCTTTATTAGTAACTCTAGTATTACTCCCATATTGTAGTCTTGTCTTATTTATCTTTCACACTTGTCTGTTGTTTGTTCTGATCTGCTTTTATAACTTTTGCATATACTTAATTCTGTTGATATTTTTCCTTCTGTTATATGCATTAACCAATGATTTGCTAACACTTTTTTCTTCTTTTTCTTAATTACTTTGCCAAATTGCTGGTTATGTTTTAGTTTATGTATGATTTATTCTTTTTTTCTTTGGTCTTTAGACATCTTTATCTACTTAATATTTAATGGCTGCATATTGTATCTTATTATTTTGTAATAGTTTTGTATTTCTCTGCTTACTTGTGTTTTTAGCATCTTTTTCTCTATTTTGCTAAACTATTTAGCTTTCTTTTTTTTTTATGACAAATCTTAAAGACTCTTAAGCTGTTTTTATGTAATCAAATTGTCATCTTTTATATTTATAAGTTGGTTCAAATATAATAACTCTATTCATTTATTATACTACTACTTGCTATTTATGTTTTTATTTCTAACATGTCTCTTATCTGTTTACTGTGTCTATAAACTTTTTATAAAGGTTTTTTTGCTTCGATGTTTATTCTTATTTCTTTTATTTTAGCTATTTTTAACAGTCTAAGTTATTTCTCCAAACTTCTTTATTTCTATTTTTCTTTTATTGTCTCAAATGTTCTTTGTTAAGCCTGCTTTCTGGCATCTTTAAGCTATTCTAAATCTTGTTAATTCACCCAAACTATCCTGTTTATTAAGTTTTGAAAAGAAACTACTTATTTGCTTTGTCATTATTTCTTGACTTAGTATTTTGCAATTATCTAAATCTTTGTGCTCAATTATGCAGTTGTTTGATGTTTTCATTATATTGCATTTATGTTTAGCTAAGCATATTAACAGTTGATGTATTTTATTAATCATCCTTTTTGGCATTTTTGTTAGCTATAAGAGATATCCTAGCTTAGAAATTATTACTGTATTGTTTATATATGTGATTTGGCTTATTATTATTTTTTTGTATCTCAGATCTTTAACTGTTTGACTAACTATTTCTTTTGCTTTCTTAAAGACTAGCACTTCTCTTATTTTGCTATTTAGCCAGATTTCTAATGACTTTATAATTTTGTTTTTGAATTTTTTTATTATTTTATTATGGCCAAATATAATTTCTTTTTCTTTTATTCTTGTGTTTATTACTATAAGCTTTAATTTGAACCTATTTATTTCAATATTATTTGCTTTAAAGAACTCTTTTGCAGTGCTCAAAATTCTTACTATTTTTTCTTTATTGTTTGCAATCTATTTTGTGTTATCAGCATATGCAATTGCTACTTGCCTATAACTTGTAACATTGTTACTACATACTTTTTTTGTTATTTTTTGTTCTACTATATAGGCTAGTGTTTCATCTTCTTGTATTTTTTCTAATAATGGGTCATAAAAAGGTGTTAAATTAGTGGTGAGATTACCTCTTCTTGGTCTATTCCATTTTTTGTTATTATTTTTTCTATTAAACCATAAACTATGATAACTTTAAGTTGCTATTTACAAAAGAGATTGCTTATGTATTTTTTTGTTTTTTGTAAAATTTTAACTCTTTTTAAAGCCTATTTTAGGCTTTCTAGTTGAACTAAGTCAAATGTCTTTTTTATATCTTGTAATAGTATTCAGACTTTTTTGTTTTTTTCTTGTATTTTTTTTATTATCATGTTTAATATATGTATCAGTTGCTCTGTTGAATTGTCTGGCAAACTTGCAAAGTTTAGTCTTTTGAGTATATTTCTTTTTGTAAACACTCTGACCAATCTTTTTGTTATTACTTTTATAATAACTTTTCTAAAGGTTTTAATTAATGCTATTGGCTTAATATTGTTTAAGCAATAACTTCAGTTTATGTCTTTTGGGATTAAATATATTTGTGCAATTTTTTACTTTTTTGGTATTTCTTCTTTTTTCAAAATCAAATTTGCAAAGGCTCTAAAAATCCTTTGTGATTTCTTTTCTGCATTTTTTATTAATGTGTAGCTTATGCCTGATATTTCTAAGACTGTATTTGCCTTAAGCTTTTTGAGTATTTCTTCTTATTCTTTTCTTTCTATTCTTTCTTCTAATTTTTTATATTAGGTCTTATTGATTTACTTCTTTGGATTATATACTCTTTTTCATTCTTCTAATATTTCTTTTAGGTTGGTTTTTTGTTTCCTAAATTGGTTTTTAAAATGAGCTGCCAAATCATTTAAAACTGCACTTGGTTCTGATATTAGATTGATTTCTTCTTTGTCTTATATTTAAATCTATCTAGAACAATCTTTTTGTATAGTTTATTTAGTAAGCTGACAATCATTTGATTTTGATCTATTTTAATCATTTCACATCTTCTGTTTATATTTTCTTTTATCTGTTTTTTTTTATCTGTTTTCTTCTATTTGTTTTCTTTTATTTGTTTTCTTCTATCTGTTTTTTTTATATTTGTTTTTATTTCTTTTTT
This sequence comes from Cetraspora pellucida, assembly GCA_910591915.1. Lineage (NCBI taxonomy): Eukaryota > Fungi > Glomeromycota > Glomeromycetes > Diversisporales > Gigasporaceae > Cetraspora > Cetraspora pellucida. The sequence goes on from CAJVQA010000749.1 coordinate 24,034, forward strand.
ATTTTTTCTTTAATTATTCTTTGCCAACCTTTAATATCATTTATTCAGACTTCTGATCACTGTCTGTATAGTTTTGATAATGTTGCTCCTAACTCTTTTTCTATAATTTTAAGTTTGTTGTTTGTTTCAATTCTTTCATTCTTTTTCACTTCTTGATTCTTCTTGCTTTTTGTTTTCTTGATTATTTGTTGAAGTTCAATAATGTATTTATGTTTTTTTGTTTTTTCCTGATCTTGTCTTCTATTTAACTTAGTGTTGAATATTTTCTTCTTTAGAATTTGCTTGTTTGTCACTTCAATTATAACTTCTTCTATTACAACTTATATTTGATCTAGTACCTTTGTACTAAATTCTGTTTCTATATTATTATCTTCTAGTTGTTTTAATACTTTTTTCTATTCTAGCTAATTTTGCAACTCTCTTGCATAATCTTCTTAGTTTTCTTGTTTTGCTTCTTTATATAAATATATTGTTCTTATTTGGTCTTTATGTTTAATTTTTGCTCTGCTGCAGTTTGCAATTATATGTTCTACCCATATTTCTGTTGTTATTATCTTATAATTACTGTCTGTTAAACCTTCTGCTTCTTCAATATTAGCTTTTTGCAAGCCTGATACAAATGTTTCTGTTAGCCAAATATAATTTATTCTTGTTATAGCCTTCTGACTTAACTATGTGTATGCTTCTTTTGTCAAATACAGGTTTTTATATAAATCTATAAAGTTTTGCCTTCTGAGCTAACTAAATATTGATGGTTTTTGTAGTTTGCTATTTGCAAATATTATTTGTCTAGTATATAATTTATTGTGTGATTAAAATCACTAAATATAATTACTTTGTATATCTTTTCTTGTTTGTTACTATTTTCACAATTCTTTGCTGAATTTTCTTACTAATTAATTTGTTGTTTAGTGAAATATTTACTTCTAGTATTACTAATTCTAATTGTTTAAAATATAATCTAACCTTTAATATATATTTACTAACTTTTTTAACTGCTCTTATATGCTTTTTTCACTTTTTATTTATTAGTATTCCTATATCAAATTCTTTTTTCTTGTTTATTACTATACTAGTTCAATAACTTTTATATTGTGTATTACAACTATACAATTAAAATTTTTTTTTTTTTTTTGTAATATTTATTTCTATTATTCCTACTATTGTAAGTTCTTTTTTTCTTGCTTATTCTAGAAGGTTTTCTACTTTTTATCTTCTGGTTTTAAATTTATTGATGTTGTGACATGCTATTTTTTTTTTTTTTTTGCTTTTACTAAGGGCATAGTTATCAGTAACTATTGCCTTTATTGTATTTTAATTATGATTATATAACTTGTACAAGGTGAGTATACAACTAGCTATACGTACAACTTTTGGTTGTCTAATTTAAGTAGTCTGCCCACATAGCAGGTTCTACACTAGCTGCCATACCTGCAATCTACTAGGAGATTAATTATTTAAACACTTTAATCCTTATACTTATATTGACAAATAACACATAAGTTCCTATATATCTAAGTGCTATCTAATCTAATCATGACCTCCCTGTTTGTACATCCATCAAGCCATTACATATTTTAGAGTACATCACTAACTTGTAGGGCTCCAGTAGGCCCTTCTGCTAACTAACTACCCATATTTAGTATCTTGTTAACAGGGCTCATCCTTGCAGAGTTCACCAAGACCCCAGTACTAACTTCATAGCATATTCCTAGTACTTTAGTATACACCTGTTTCTGACCTCAGACTCCCAATCCAGATAGCCTAGTAGAACTATAACCTGTCTCTGGTATTTCAGGATCTGCTCCCCAAGGTCCTTTTTCTCCAGTTCGAGACTTACAGTGGCCTGATTAGTGGTACCTCTTATTCGAGGTTCTTGTCCATCTGATTTCTTCCATATTGGTATTCATTTTCTAGGTCTAGCCTTTACAGTAGTACTGTTGAAGATCTGTGCTACCTTTCTACTCAGGTCTTTCCAAGTGGTTGTGACATGCTATTTTTAATTTTTTCTTTTCTTGTTTCTATTTTTCTTTCAAATATTTATGCCTTGTTTATATGTTTTCTGTCTTTTTTTTTTCTTTTTTCTTTGTTTTCTTATTATAGTTAAGAGATGCATTTATATTTTTTTCTTCAAAAATTCTTTTTTTACTATGCAAGAACTCTTTAATCTTTTGGTCTATATTTATAAATTCAACTGAAGTGCTCTTAGAAGTAGTAGGCTAGACTTCTCTAAGCTGTTTCTTGTATTTCTTTTAATTTTTCAAGTCTTTTCAGAATTCAACTTAAGATGTTATCTGTATATGAAAATTTTTCTTGTGTTTGAGTTTTAGTTTCAGCTATTATTTTTTTATAAGGTTTTCTTTTTTTTTTAAGTAGGTCTATGCTTCTTGCTTTATTTTCTGCAACTTGATCTTGTCTGTTGCTACTACTAGCTGCTGTCTGATTTTCTAATCTTTTACTTTTCTCTTTTCTATTTTTGTTTATAACTAATTTAATTTCTTGTTTTTCTTTTCTTTTGCTGTTTTCTTCTATATTAGGAGTTTAGCTAAATCTTTTTCAGCTTCTTTTTTTTTCTTTCTCTTTATCTTGATTTTTTTTTTCTTTCTTTACTCAGTATAGTCTAAAGTTGTTATACATAAATGGTTTTAATTAGGCTATCTTCATATCTTCTTCTATTGCAAACATAAGTGTTGTTATTTTTCTTTAGTTTTCATTTCTATTTGAAGGTATATAAACAGATTTAACTCTTTTGCTTTTTAAGTTTCATAATAGTAGAATTTCTGAGACATTTGCTGATAATTTTGTTAGTCTTGCTTTGTATTTTCATTGTTCTTTTTTTGTTTTATAATCCTTTATTCTTTTGATTACTTATACTAATTTATATGTTCTTTCTATTTATATTACTACTAAAACTTTGTACTTTGTTCTTTTAATTCTTACTATGTGAGCTTTTCTAAATCTTCTGCATATGTATTCCAATTCTTTCTTGTTTATATCTGTTAATAAGTCTTAGATTATTAGATAATTTATGTTTTCTGATTTCTTATTTATTCTGTATTGGCTTTTGTTTGTTTTGGTTTTAATCTTTTTTCATTCAAGTTTTTCTTCTTTGGATCTTGATTCATTATTTTTTCTTTTTTTTGTTGTTTCTTATTTGTTTTTTTATTTTGTCTTTTTTTTCTTCTGGTATCATTCTATACCAGTCACTCTTCTTTTTGCTAATTCTTTATATTGCTTTACTTCTGCCAAATTTGTAATCAAAGTCTACTTTTACTCATAAGTTTTCATTTTTAAAAACTTCTTTAATGTCTTTGACATATGTATTGTTTCTTAATGACCATCTAATAAATTTTAAACATTCTTCTTTCATTTTTCAAATATATTATATGCTGGTATATTGGCAAGTAAGCTATTGTTTTAGTTACAACTTCTTTTGCTTAGAGCTTATATGTTCTCTTCTAAAGATTCACCAACTATGTCAATTTTTTTTTCAAATTCTGTTTCTGTGTCTTTTTGTTCTTGCTCTTCTTTTTTCTCTTCTGTATTTCTTTTTTGGATAGACATATTTCTTCTTTCTTAATTATTGTTCAACTAACTTACCTTTATGTCTACTTCTTTTGATGAGTTTTTAGTACTGTTTTGTATTTTCTTTTCTGCTATCTTTTTCTTTTCTGTTTTTCTTTTTGCATTATCTTGATTGATTTTTCTTGGTTCCTATCTACTTCAATTAGTTGTTGTTGAACCTCTACTTCTTTGTTTACTTTTGTTCTGTTATAGGTTCTTCTATAATTATATTTTTGGTTTGTTTGTTAATATTAATCTTCTTTTCTGGTTGTTTTTTTTTTGCTATATTAATTATTTTCTAGTTATATGTAGTAAGACAACCTTTGCTAGATCTTGTTCTGTTAATATAATGATAATTTTATTATTTCTATCTGATATTGTAAAAGTCTTACTTACTTGGTTAAAGAATACCTTATTGTATATATTATTTGTTGCTCAATATACTCTTCTGATATAAATTAATATTAGGCTTTTTTTTCAATTTTGCAAACTACTTATATTTGTTTTTTTATAGTAGTTTCTAGTTGTTCTTTGTTGTTCTGAAATTTTACATGTCTTATATTTATCTCTATCCAAATTGGACCTGATTGCATGTCTAATAATATATGTGTTTGTTTTGTTTATTTATTTACATGTTATTGTAATCTACAGATCTATGTTTCTAGATTATAATGAATTCCACAAATTTTATTTTTCAAAGTGTTGACAAGGAGTTTTTTCTCTTTATTTCTTTAACTAATTTATCTACTTTCTTTTTTTTTTTGTAGTTATATCTTTTTTACAAGCTATGTTTTTTTTTAGACTTATAAATCAGTTTAGACAGTTATTTTTTAGTAAACTTCTCAAATATATTTTACAATTTTGTGTATAAGTAATCAGCAGAAAGAGTTTTTTGTTTTTTTATTTTGTAAAAACTTTTTGTATTTTCTTTCTTGCTTATTTAATTAATATATAGCTTATACTTAATATAACAAAAGCTGTTTCTGGTTTTAGTTTAATTAATACTTTTTTTAATTTTTTTTTTAATTTTTTTTTTAATTTCTTTATATTATTTTTTTTAATATGTTTTTGTGATTCATATATTTTTTTTATTTCTCTAATATCTTTTTTAGTTTAGTAACTCTTTTCCTAAACTGTTTCTTATAATATTTTGTTATATTTGTTTAACCAAATCTGATTTTATTACAAGTTTTGTTTTTTTTTGTTTTTTTTTTTTATTAAGATAACCTCTTTGGTCTTTTGACTTTTATTAATCACTTATCGGTATTGTGGTTCAATAAACCACTACAGGAGAGTGTACAATTGGCTACATGTATAACTTTTCTATATTACCTATTTAAGAAGACTGCCCAAAGGTTTCCTACCAATTGCCATACCTAACACTCCTGCTTGGGTGTTTTACTTTAAACACTTTGAACCTGTAATCTGTATTAATATCACTGGGTTATCCCAGATGCCCAGATCATCATCTTAATCTTAGGACTAATTTATTTTCGAGGTAAACCTCCCAAAACCTTTTGTACCTATTTTTACAACTAACTTAGGTATTGCTATGGCAGAACCAACACTTGTAATCAGGACTAACCATTAAACCACTATGCTCTTGTAGAGTTCACACAAACCTCAACATCTACTTAATAGCATATCTAAAATACTTTAGTATACTCCTGCCAGTTTACCAAACTTCCAATTCAGATAGCCCAGTAGAACTTATAACCAGTTCATTGGTATATCAAGTCAGCCCAATACCCTTTTCCTCTGGCTCGATCTGGTGGCCTAGTTGGTGGTACCTCCTACCTAGAAGTTTTTGCCCATCCGGCTACTTCGACCTTGGTATCCATTTCATAAAGCTAGCCTTTACAGTAGGGCCATCAAAGATCTGGCTACCTCTCTACTTGGGTCTTCTCAAATGGACTTCTTGTTATCCAATTTTAACAGATTTATATGGTCACAAGGACTTATCTAGTGTTTGCACTGCCCAATTGTCAGATTGCATTCCTTTGTGTAATGCCATACTTACACAGATGCCCCATGACTTGCCAGTCATGCTGGTGTGACCGCCATTACAGGTATCTTAACCTAATCATTAGTAACAGTTGCATAATATAAATATTACATAGGTGATTATCCAAATTTTTGCCATTAATGGAATTTGAACACCCAACCTACTACTTGGAGGGTTGACAGCCTGACCACTTTACTAGGTCACCACATCCAGTACTTTTGATATTTAATTTAAATAGTTTGTCTATATATTACTATACAAATCTTATATTAGATATTATACTAGCAAAAATTTTATTTAGTTAAACTCTCTGTATATGTAATTTATCTGTATTATAAGAATATTTTTAAGACTACAAATTTATTATTTTTTTTTGGTATTAAAATAAGATCTAAAACTATAAATTTAAAATATTTGATTTATATTGTTAATATTAAGAGTTTTATATATTTTTGATTATAACTTTTGATGTACCAAACCAATTTGGATGAAACAACCACTATTGGATTCAGCTCACCGAGACAATTCTAATGAGCACAAGTCATGTGATTCTGATCACAAGATTATGAGATCAGAATGATTTTGATGAAAAGCATTAATTATAATACATATGACTTGATTCTAATTTGTTCAAATTATTATGCCAGAAATTTATTATTTTTATCATTTTTATCATTTCTATCATTTCTATTAGATCTATCATTTCTACCAGATCTATTAGTTCTATCATATCTATTATTTCTACTATATCTATTA